>PVIH01031315.1:0-10991 GCA_004025045.1 Sigmodon hispidus | reverse complement strand
TCTGTAAGCTTCTTGTATCTTTATAGGCATTTCCTTCTTCAGGTTAGGAAAGTTTTCTTCTATGATTTTATTGAAAACATTATCTGTGCCTTTGAGCTGGTATTCTTCTCCTTCTTCTATTCCTATTATTCTCAAATTAGGTCTTTTCATGGTGTCCCAGATTTCCTGAACACTTTGAGTTATGGCTTTTTTAGTTTTATTATTTTCTTTGACTGATATATCTATTTGAGCTACTGAGTCTTCCACTTCAGAGATTCTATCTTCCATCTCTTGAACTCTGTTTGTTATGCTTGTATCTGTGATTCCAGCTTTTTTCTTCAGGTTTTCTATTTCCATCTTTGCCTCATTTTGTGCCTTTTTTATTGCTTCTATTTCAGCTTTTATTTCAGCTTTTAGTCCCTGGCATGTTTCTTTTATAGATTTGTTCATCTCTTCTAATTTTTTGTTTGTATTTTCTTCTATTTCTTTAAGGTTTTTTTCATATCTTCTTTGAGAACTTCGATGATCATCAAAAAGGAATTTTTGGTGTTGCTTCCTTCTGTTTCCTCTTCATTGTTCAGTTCAGGTCTTGTATTGTAAGATTGCCACTCTCTTCTGGAGTTACCATGTTGTTCTTTGTACTATTATGTAATTTTTTGCACTGATGTTTGCCCATGGCTTCAGTGGTTCACGATAGATGGCTCCTGGTCAGTTGTGGCACTCGGGTTTGTGTGCCTCCTGTCCCCTCCCTGGGCAGGGTCTGAGTCTGTCTTTCTGGGACCCCTGTAGTTGTCTGTTCGCTCAGTTCGATGTGGTGGTGGGTAGCCATGCAAATTCCCTCAGCAGGAGCTGTGGGTATGGTGACCAGCAGAGTTTATCTGCCCCTGCTCCAGAGTGCACTGGGACTCTGCAGACAGCACTTTGTCCCCGAATTTTCCTCTTAATACTGCTTTCATTGAGTCTCTTAAGTTTGGATATGTCATGGATTCATTTTCATAAAATTCTAGGAAGACTTTGATTTCTTTCTTAATTTCTTTCTTGACCCTGGGGTGGTTCAGTGGAGTGATGTTTAGTTTCCACAAGTTGGTAGGCATTCTGTGATTTTGATGTTGTTGAACTCTAATTTTAGACCATAGTAAACTGACATGGTACAAGGAGTTATACCCATTTTTATGTACTTTTTGATATTTTATGACTTAGTATGTGGTCAGTTTCAGAGAAAGTTCCATGGGGTGCTGAGAAAAATGTATATTCCTTTTTGTTTGTGTGGATGATTTGATATATATCTATTTAGTTTATTTTGGTCATAACTTCTGATAGATCCCTTATTTTTCTGTTGAGTTAATGTGTGGTTGATCCATCCAAGTGTGAAAGTGGGGTATTAAAGTCTCCCAGTATTAGTGTTTCAGGTTTGATATGATGTTTAAGCTTTAGTATCATTTCTTTTACATATGTAGGTGCCCTTGTGTTGGGGGCATAGATATTCAGGATTGAAATTTCATTTTGATGGATATTTCCTGAGATGAATAAGTACGGTCTATCCTGGTCTCTTTTTATTGATTTTAGTTTAAAGTCTATTTTATTAGATATTAGAATGGCTACACAAGCTTGTTTCTTAGGGCCATTTGGTTGGAAAGTCTTTTCCCAACCCTTTACTCTGAGCCTTTGTCTGTCTTTAAAGTTGAGGTGTATTTCTTGTATGCAGCAGAAGGATGGTTTCTGTTTTAGCAACTATCATGCTAGGGTGTGTCTTTTCATAGGTGAATTGAGTCCATTGATATTAAGGGATAATATTGACCAATGATCAAAATTTCCTATCATTTTTGGTATAGCTTGTTTTTCCTATTTTTCAGGGGTGGGGGGCATTCTTCTATGGGATTATTAATTGTGTGTGGTTACATGAGTATTTCTGGTTTCCATAGGTTGCAGTTTTCCCTCTAGGGCTTTTTGTAGGGTGGTATTTTTGGTTAGATATTGTTTAAATCTGGTTATGTCATGAAATATCTTGTTTACTTCATTTATGTTGATTGATAGTTTGGCTGGGTACAGTTGTCTAGGTTGGCATCCATGCAAGCTTAGTGTCTGCATAATGACTGACCAGGACCTTCTTGTTTTCATTGTTTTCCTTGAATAGTTGGGTGTTATTTTGATGAGTCTGCCTTTATAGTTGATTTAGCCTTTTTCCTTTGCAGCTCTTAGTATTTTCTCTTTGCTCTGTATGTTTAACGGCTTGATTATTATATGGCAAGCAGACTTTCTATGTTAGTTTGGTCTATTTGGTGTTCTGTAGGCTTCCTGTATCTTTATAAGCATTTCCTTCTTTATGTTGGGGAAGTTTTCTTCCATGATTTTGTTGAACATATTTTCTGTGCCTTAGAGCTGGTATTCTTCTCCTTCTTCAACTCCAATTGTTCACAGGTTTGGCCTTTTCATGGTGTCCCAAATTTCCTAGATATTTTGTGTTCTGACTTTTTTGGTTTTAGTGTTTTCTTTAACTGATGTATCTATTACCTCTATTGAGTCCTCCACCCCAGAGATTCTCTCTTCCATCTCTTAGATTCTGTTGGTTATGCTTGAATCTGTGGTTCCAGGTCTTTTTATCATATTTTCTATTTCCAGCTTTGTCTTGGTTTGTGCCTTCTTTATTGCTTCTATTTCAATTTCTAATTTCTGGTAAATTTCCTTCACCTGTTTGTTTTCTTTTTCCTGGTTTTCTTTATTTTCTTTCAGGGCTTTGTTCATCTCTTCTAATTTTCTGTTTGCATTTTCTTCTATTTCTTTAAGGGAATTTTCTATAATCTTTTTTTAAGGCTTCTATTAGTTTCATAAAACTGTTTTAAGGTCATTTTCTTCTGTTCCCTCTTCATTGTTATGTTCAGGTCTTGAAGCTGTAGAACCACTTGCTTCTTCTGGTGGTATCTTGTTGACCTTTGTATTGTTGCACATGTTGTATTCTTGCACATGTATCTGGCCATTTTTTTCCTCAATTTACTCTTGGTTAGTTCTTGATCAGCTCTTAGTGGGTTGTTGGTCTGAGAGCTCTTAATCATATATGTGGTCAGAGGGTCGGCTATTCTTGTGAGGTCGCAGTACTATGATGCCTGTCATCACCTCTTGACCTCTCAACTCTCATTTGTGTACCTTGGGACTTGGCTGCTCCCTCACTGCTATTATACCAGCTGTATTCTAGGCAGACTGAGTTCCACACTGAAGCTGAGTGCCTGTCCAAGGACCTGGGTTCAGGTGGCAGAAGTCACCATTTGACCTCTGACCACTCAGCTGTGCACCTAGGGTCTTGGCTATTCCCCTGCAGCTATTACATCAGCTGTGAACTGAGCGGATTGTGTTCTGCCCATCCTAGGGAGCAGAGTTCACCACCTGCACTCTCACCTCTCAGCTGTGGCCCAGGGATTCTACTGTTTCCCTGCTGCTATTATGCCAGCCTGTGTTTTGGGTAGCTTGTGTTCCACTGAAGCTGAATGCCTGTCTCAGGGACTGGGTACAGGTGTGAGAGCTAGTCTCTTAAATATATAAAAATCTCATGAATCTAGATATTATAATATCCAAATAATTCAATTTAAAAATGTGGTATAGAGCTTAGGAAGGAATTCTGAACAGAAGAATATTAAAAGTCCTAAAGATATTTAAGAAACTGTTTGACATCTTTAGCCATAAGAAAAATGCTAATCAGAATGACACTGAGTGAGATACTATATTATATCTGTCAAAATGGCTATGATCAGAGACACTGATGACAGCCTATGTGGAGGGGATGTGGAGTAAGAGGAACATTCCTCCATTGCTGGTAGAAGTATAAACTTGTACAGCCACTTTGGAAATCAGTATGGTGGTTTCTCAGAAAACTGGAAATCAATCTACCCTATGATTCCTATTGCATATCTGCAATTGGCATATACTGAAAAGATGCATATTTATATCATGAAAACATTTGTTCAAGTATGTTCATAGTAGCATTATCTATAATAGCCAGAACCAGAAAACAACCTAGAAGCCCCTCAATTTTAAAAATGTTCTACATATACATAACAGAGTACTACTCAGCAATTAAAAAAAAAATGACACATTGAAATTTCTGGGCAGATGGATGAAACTAGAATAAAACATTGTAAGGTAACACATATCCAGAAAGACAAACACAATATGTACTCACTAATTAGTAGATTTTAGACATAAAGCAAAAGATAATCAGGCTACAATCCACAACCCCAGAGAAGCTATGTAACAAGAATAAACCTGAAAGAGACATCTGTGGATCTCCATGGGAAGGGGAAATAGATAATATCTCCTAAGTAAATTGGAATCAGAGTGTAAGGAGAGACAAAAAGAAAACATGTGGAAATGAGATGAATTAGTTTGGGGGGAGAGAGGGAGAGAACAAAAAACAGATATTGTAGTGGAATTATGTTAGTAATTTTGTAAATATTTGTCCCACCTATATGGGTTTAATAAAAGCTGATTGGCCAAAGGCGGACAGGAAGTGTGAATGGGGATACCAGGCTAAGAAAACTCAAGAACATCTCAGAGCAGAGACAAATGCCATAGAGTCACCAGAGCTGCTAGGAGATGCAGAAGAAATGCTGCTGAGACAAGGTACAAAGCCACATGGCTGAATAGAATAAGAAAGATAGGTCAGTTGAAGACTAAAGAGCTAGCAAATTATATGCCTGGACTCTAGGCTGATCAGCATAAAATTAATGAAAGCATCTGCATGTTTCTGTGGGTCTGTTGAACTGCCAGACTGCTGATAAAACCTCTGAGCTAGTCCAGAAATTCCAGGCCAGAAACCTAATACAACAAGATATCTTGATAGAGGAAGACCTTCTGGGCTAGAGAGAAACCTTTTTCTAGAAAAATATCCCAAAACCCACAAAGATGATCCCCTCTAAGACTCCAAGAAATAGTGGAGAGGGTTCCTGTACTGGCCTTCCCTTATAATCAAATTGATGACCACCTTAATTGTCATAATAGAACCTTTCTTTATTCAGTAACTGATAAAAGCAGATGCAGAGATCCAAAGCTAAGCATTGCAATGAGCTCCCAATCCAGGAGAAGAGAGGGAGGAGGAATTATATGAACAAAGGGGTCAAGGTCATAATGGGGAAACTCACAGAGACAGCTAACTAGAGCTACTGGGAGCTCACTGACTCTGCATTGACAGCTGGGGATCTTGCATAGGACCTAACTAGACCCTCTGAATATGGATGACAGTAGTGTGGCTTGAGCAGTTTGTGGGGCCTCTGGAAGTTGGACCAGAACTTATCCCTAGTGCATGACCTGGCTTTTTGGAACCCATTATCTATAGAGGAATACCTTGCTCAGCATTGATACAGGGACAGGAGGAGCTTGGTCCTGCCTGAATTTGATATTACAAACTTTTGAGTCACCATGGGAGTCTCTCACTCTCTTTGAGGAGTGGATAGGGAGACGAAAAGCTGAAGGGTGAATAAAAAGAGGGGAAGGAAGGGGAACTGTGTTGGTATGTAAACTGAAAAAAATTAAATAAAAAGCTTTTTCAAAAATTGATAAGTTTATAGAAACATGACACTTAGCAAAACTGAAACATAAAGAAGTATAACATAAACAGACTGAAATAAAATTCAGAATCTGGTGGCTTCATGTTCAAATTTTACCAAATAAAGAAGTACCAAAGCCTGTTTTGCAAGGTCTTCAAAAGTGTGACTGAAAGGGAAAATTCCCAACTTATATTATGAGGCCAGAATGATCAAAATTCAGACAATGACAGCACAAAAAATTATGAGTTAGTCTCTAATGGACACTCATGCAAAAATCCTCAAATATAAGATAATAAAATTAAACTTCCCATTCACTTCTGCCAAGAAGCTAAAAATGCACTAAATAATAAATGATCTTTAATGTCAACTAATTGTTTGTTTTATATAGGTCACTTTTAAAAATAGTTATGTGAGATGTAGCAGTGTAAATGTAACTACTGTCAATAAGCTATAAGCAGATGAAAATGACAAAGTTGTTGTCATTGGGTGTGTCAGCACCTTGGACAGGGAATGAGGCTTCCTGGGAGAACATGTCCAGGGATTTGGGCCAGGTATTATGAAGTTGCTAAATCCATCAGGAGAGTGCAAAAATCACAGCATATTCAATCACATAATATATCTGGGAGGTCCTATGGATGCTCAGAAATATCTGGAGAAGACTTCAGAGAGGTGGTGCTACAAGTTGCTATGACAATTACTATGATTTAATGTATTTCAGTAAGAAGATATATGAAAGATCTGAAATTCAGAAGCACACAACAATGTGTAAACCATAGGTAGGTTTTCTTCCTAATTTCAAAGAATACTCTGCTTGATGTTATCTTTGCTAAAAATTCTGCTATTTCCATAGCCCCTCAAACTTAAAATGAGACAAAGTGGGACTTCATATTTCCTCTTCTTGTTCATATCCAATACTTTGCTGTGTTTTTGGAAAATTCTTTTCAGTGTCTAAAACATACAAACTTTCCCTTTTAGTATCCTGTCCAGTGTTTTTATTAAATTCTGTTTAAGACAAAGTTTCCACCTGTCTCCACACCAGATTCTCCCATTTAATGTCTTCTGTCAAGACTGCTGCCAAATTTGTCCTGTTTATTGCCAAGCTTCTGTTTGAGTTGAGATATATTTCTCATCCCTGACCACCAGCCAAAGCAACAAACACTATAATCTGAAAATGAAGGCTCTCTACAAGATAAGCATCAATTTGCAGAACATTTTTTAGTGGTCAACCAAAAACATTGAGCATAAAAATAAGTCAAAATGTGAGCTTGGCAATGCTGAGAAGCTTCTGAGGGAAGCCTATAGAGAATACTATCCAGTAAGCCCATTTTAAGTTTTAAATAGTCTTGCTTTTACAGCTGCCAAAACTTGCCTGAGGAATGGTGATGACCTGAGCCAAAGTGATCCTGACCGAATTTCTAATAACTGGCCATGTGGGTGGAATACAAGTATAGAATTGTCTTCTGCTGCAAACTTCAATTCTAACTTTTACTTCTGTTTGCTGCAAATCCTGAACTTGTACAAATTAATCTCCTAAAATAACCCTCTCTTATAAATCTTGTAATTCCTATCTGTGCTTAAAAATATTGTTTTGATCATTCTAAACCCCTCTAGCTCTGCCCATTTCAATGACTCTTTCAATTATGTTCATTTCAGTTGTTGCTTCTTACCTTGAGCTGTGACTTAGCAATTGTCTCAGTCAGTTACTTTTCCATTTCTGTGGGGAGAAACCATGATCAAGGCAACTTTCAGAAGAAAAGAATTCAGAGGTCAGAGCCCATGACCATCCTGGCACAGAGCATGGCAGCATGTGGGCAGACATAGCACTGAAGCAGTAGCTGGGAGTTACATGTTAAGACACCAGCTACAGGCAAAGTGGGGATGAAATGAAGGAGAAAGAAGCAGAGAGAAAGAAGCCTATAGGACCATTTTTACTCAAACAACATCACTAATCAAATATGACCTGAATTCTCCCATGTATTTTTTTCTCTGGTAATTACATCATCACTTTTTGTTTTGTTGTTATTGCTGTTTGGAAATAGAACCTCCCCCTTCAGCTAGACAGGTCTCAGGTTCATTATGTAGAATGTAATGGGCTATAAAAGCAATTGTAACAGAGAAAATTTCCAGAGATTTTTAGCATGGTGATATCACTTGAAGTACTATATAGAGTTGTTTAATTAATTAATTTGTATGCTTATTTATCGCTTTTTGTTTGCTTTCTTCTTTCGTATTTGTGTGTGCATGCTCCTGGTGATGTGGGTGTATATGTGTGGGTCATTATGCAATCACAGGATTGTATGCATGTGGAAATCAGAAGTTAATTTCCATGTGTCTTTCCTAACATGCCATGCATATAGTTACTTTGTCTAAAAATGATGATGATCATCATAATTTACTGGTGAAGTGAGATTGGCTGGTCAATGACTTTGAAGGATCTGCCTCCCTCTCCAATGCTGAAATTACAAACTCATTTCATGGATCCAGGCTTTCCTTCTTTCTTTTTTTTTTTTTTACATGATTCTGGGGATGGAACTCAGGTTCATGTGCTTATATGACAAGTATTTTGCCAGCTGAGCTATCTCCATAGCATTATAGATACCACAGTTCTAAAGACAATCATTCATATGTTCCAATATAAAATAGAATGCTTATTTAAAAGGTAAAATTATTGCTTTAGAGAATCTAAAAATGTGAGCTCTAATTCTAACATCACTAATGCACCCGACACAAGCACTTTATGGAGGAATGGGCTCTTGTGGGCTTATTTTTTAAAAGGAATTCAGGCTGCCCACCACAGCTGGGAAGGCATAGTGCAGGATGTGAGATAGCTGCTTTTGTTATAGCCAAGTGTGAAGTAGAAAGCTGATAAGTCTGAGTATAAAATCTGAAGTCTCAACCCCAGTGATATACTTCCTCCAGTTAGACTCCACCTCCTAAGGATTCTATAATGTTCCAAAAGAGCATCATCAGCTGGAGGCCACACATTCAAACACAGGAGCCTAGGGGGCATATTTTATTAAATTAGAAACTGCATTTTAATAGTATTCCATATGATTCTGGTACAAGCTAAAGTGGAAATCCTCTTTGTTAATGCCAAACGTTTTTCTGTATGCACTTCTTGGATCTTGTAAATTATCTAGCATACATCCAATATGTTTTACTAAGGCTAGTTTAAAATTAGAAAGTAGGATGACTTCTTATACTAATCTTTGTTTTCCAAATATGCAAAGCAATCTTTTTAATGGGGAAAACATTAATTACCATCCTATAGAAACAGCTGTCTTTCGTCCAGGGAGCCTTCTGTTTATAAAAGTAAAATTCCATAATATAACAAGCATATTGTTCACTTAGAGATGCATTCAGGAGCCATTTGCTGCTGTATTTCTGCATAAATTATATTTGTTTATATTAATCAACAACATTAAGCATTTCACTTCCTTGAACACACTAGAGAAAACCACATAATCAATGAAGAAAACTACATAAGGACAGAAAGGTCAAAAATTATACACAGTACACAAACTGGTCTAACCAAATAATATTTTTCTTTAGACAGAAATTCTGGCGCTTAAGTAGTTCAGTAAAATATGCTTGTGCTGTCTAAAGAAAAACATTATTTAGTTTTATGAGCTATGTGTACTAGGACTGGCAAAATATTCCCACATCTGCCTTTTCATTGTGATCAAGTTCATCTTTACTCTTTTCTCCTTGACTTTTGAGGGATAATCTTCCTTAACTGCTCTATTATTAAGGGATGTTTTAAAACCTCCTTCAAGCAACATCATCTCATTCTTTCTGAGTAACCATCATAGCTTCTGGCCCCCACCATTCTAATCTCTATTTTTATTAGACAATTTTAGATTTTATATATAAATGAGACCATGTAATATTTGTCAATTTTGTACCTTCCTTATTTCACTCTGTATGGCCTCCATGCAACCATAATGTTGAAAATGATCCCCCACAACTCTCCTTTTTTAGCTGCACAGTATTCTGTAGGATAGTAACAGACATGCCAGCTGAGTACAACCAAGTGGACAGTCAAGAACAAAGCAAATGTTCTCTTTTATTTTTCAAACAATTTTAATTATGGTTTTATCATTACTTATGAGTTATTCTTATCTATCAAACAACGACCTTGGGCAATTGTAATTCTAGCTTTTGGAACAATGACAAAATCTTTTAGTACTTTATTATCGCTTGAATAAATTGAAGTCTCTGTCCTCATAAGTATTAAAATCAGGTTCTAGCCTCATGACTTCAGACAAGGTTGTTGTCAAGGTTGACCATTATAGACTCAAAATTATACTCAGAATATTGAGTAGACATGCAGTATGAGGTTCCAAGTTTGTTCTAGGGTCTGGGACAGGACAGACCTGGCAAGGATACAGAGAAAAGTCAATGGGTCCAGCTGTGACACAGATGACAAAGCCTAGTTATGAAAGAGATCTGGATACCCTTCTGTCACACAGACATCCTCCAGTTTTGATCCTAATGGACCTCATCCAAGAGTCAACAAGCCATAACTGATCTCTCCTTTCAGTAGCCGAATGCTTCTCAGCCTCAAATTCAGAGCTTCAGCACATCAGTATCTGGCACCAAGTGTGTCAAAAACAAATCAGCTCAGATGCAGGCAGGGATGTGAGGAGATCACAAAGGAAAAACATGTACATGACAAAACACTGCTTCAACACTTTCTAAGTAATAATTACTGTATATATGGGAGTATCACCATCAATCTGGGATTTTTAAAAACTGGATTGTTCAATAGAAAATTATTAACCTTTCCCAGATTTTAAGTTTCTGATATTCACAGGAGACAAGATTTTTTTTTCCTTCTTTATTTTGTATTTATCAAAAAAACAGTAAAAAGAATTTAAAAATGCGGAAGAGTTAACAATAACTATACAGAGGATAATAATCATAAGCATGGCTTATCAAGGGTGGAAATGCAAATAAGATTGCTACACATATATTTTCTTTGTGTTCATCTTTCCCTCTGAATTTTTTTTTCCATCCCTGTATATCCTTATTCAAGGTCTCTTCCCCCTCCCACCACATCTGGTCATTTTTCTTCTCTGCAACTCCCCATCCCCTCCCTTGGCAGGGAGCAGACAGTCCTATGGTCACACTGGCCCAATAATGCTTGGATCAGTCTTCACTCCCGGCCAAATTCAGTTTTGTCCCCCCTCCCTGAAGAGTGAGTCAGGTGTTCTTATAGTTGGACTGAGGTTTGAAGGGTCAGTCCAGGGTGTTTCTGATCCCAAGTTGTTCAGTGCTTGTGGTTTGCTGCTTGGGCATGTTTGGCTTTTTTTCTTGTTTGTTTGTTTAGAGACCACTAGTGAGTGAGTACATCCCCTGCTTATCTCTCTGAGTTTGTGATACTTCGCTCAGGAGGATATTCTCCAAATCCATCCATTTGCCTGTGAATTTTAGGATATCATTTTTTCTTACTGCTGAGTAGTATTCCATTGTGTA
>PVIH01031314.1:0-10994 GCA_004025045.1 Sigmodon hispidus | reverse complement strand
AAGAAGTGAAGCTATCTCTATTTGCAGATGATATGATTGTATACATAAGTGACCCACAAAATTCTTCCAAGGAACTGCTACAGCTGATAAACACCTTCAGCAATGTAGCAGGATACAAGATAAACTCAAAGAAATCAGTAGCCCTTCTATACGCTAAAGATAGAAGAGCTGAAAAAGAAATAAGGGAAACATTACCCTTTATAATAGCTGCAAATAGTATTAAATACCTTGGAGTAACTATAACCAAAGAAGTAACAGATCTATTTGACAAAAATTTTAAATCACTGAAGAAAGAAATTGAAGAGGATATCAGAAAATGGAAAGCTCTCTCCTGTTCCTGGAGAGGTAGGATCAACATAGTAAAAATGGTAATTTTATCAAAGGCAATCTACAGATTCAATGCACTGCCTATCAAAATCCCAACATAATATTTTTTGACCTTGAAAGAACAATACTCAATTTCATTTGGAATAACAGGAAAGGCAGGATTGTCAAAACAATTTTACTCAACAAAAGTACCTCAGGAGGTATCACAAACCCTGACTTCAAGTTATACTATAGAGCTACAGTAATAAGAACAGTCTGGTACTGGCATAAAAACAGACTTGTGGATCAATGAAATGGAACTGAGGATCCAGACATTAACCAAAAAACCTATGAACAACTGATCTTTGACAAAGAGGCCCAAAACATTCAATGGAAAAATGATAGTATATTTAACAAATGGTGTTGGCATAGCTGGAAGGACGTGTGTAGAAAAATGCTAATAGATCCGATCCTGTCACCCTGCAAAAAACTCAAATCCAAGTGGATCAAAGACCTCAACATAAACCCAGCCAGTTTGAACTTGATAGAAAAGAAAGTGGGATATACACTTCTACGAAATAGCACAGGGGACCACTTCCTTAATATAACACCAGTGGCACAGACACTAAGACCAACAATCAATAATTGGGATCTCCTGAAGCTAAGAAGCTTCTGTAAAGCCATGGATACTGTCAATAGGACAAAACGACAGCCTACAGAATGGGAAAAGATTTTCACCAACCCTACAAGTGATAGAGGACTGATCTGTAAGATACATAAAGGGCTTAAGAATTTAGAGCCCAAAACCTTGAATTACCCAATCAAAAAATGGGGTTCAAATCTAAATTGGCATTTTCAGCAGAGGAATTACAAAAGACTGAAAGGCACCTGAAAAGTGCTCATCATCTTCAGCCATCAGAGAAATGCAAATCAAAACAACTTTGAGATAACACCTAACACCTGTTAGATTGGCTAAGATAAAAGACACAGATGACAGCCTATGTTGAAGAGGATGTAGAGCAAGGGTAACACTCCTCCATTGTTGGTGGGAGTGTAAGCTTGTTCAGCCACTTTGGAATGCAATATGGCGGTTTCTCAGAAAATTGAGAATCAATCTCCCCAAGGACCCAGCAATACCACTTCTGGGTGTATACCCTAAAGATGCACATTCACACTCCAAAGGTATTACCTCAACAATGTTCATAGCAGCATTATTTGTAATAGCAAGAACCTGGAAACAACCTAAATGTCCCTCAACTGAAGAATGGATTAACAAACTATGGTACATCTACACAATGGAATACTACTCAGCAGTAAGAAAAAATGATATCCAAAAATTTGCAGGCAAATAGATGGATTTGGAGAATATCGTCCTGAGTGAGGTATCACAAACTCAGAAAGATAAGCAGGGGATGAACTCACTCATTAGTGGTCTCTAAACAAACAAGAAAAAAGCTAAGCATGCCCAAGTTGCAAACCAAAACCACTGAACAGCTTGGGATCAGAAACACCCTGGACTGACTCTTCGGATCCCACTCCACCTAAAGGAACACCTGACTCACTCTTGAGGGAGGGGCGAAAAACTGGATTTGCCAGGAGTGGAGACATTATTCGTTCAGTGAGACCATGGGACTGTCTGCTGCCTGCCCCGGGAGGGGATGGGGAGTTGTGGAGAAGAAAAAATGACCTGATGTGGCCGGAGGGGGAAGGGACCTTGAATAAGTATATAAAGGGATAGAAAAAAAAAATTCAGAGAGAAAGCTGAACACAAAGTAATTTTATGTGTAGCAAACTTACTTATATTATCACCCTTGATAAGTCATGCTTATGATTTTTATTTTCTTTATAGTTATTGTTAACTTGTCAGCATTTTACATTCATTTTACTGTTTTTCTTGATAAATACAAAATAAATAAATAAAGATACTCTGTTAGGGCTTGAATGTGAAATGTTCTTATGAGACCATGTGTTAGCTATGCTATTTAGGAACATGGTGGGAACTTTGGAATTTGAAATATAGCTGTAGGTTGTGGCATACTTGGCTATGCTGGAACTTAGAGCCCCTACCTCTGACTCTGCTTCCTGACCATGATAAGTGAGAAGAATCTACCACATGTTCTCACTACTATGGTGTCTTGGCCTCATCATGGACCCAAATTTTGTATATGAAGGCTGGGGACTGTAACCTCAGAAACAGTGAGATAAAATAAATAGATTTCCCTCTTAGGTTATTTATGCCAGCATTTTATCACAGCAATGCAATGTCCCACTAACACACTATCCATATTCTCTCCACTGTTCATTACCTTACCAGAATTACTTGCTTCTCTGTTATTATAAGTGAGTCAATACCATTCTTCATATCCTATTCATCACTTCTAATCTTTAGTCTTTTTTTATAACAATCTATTTTTACAGGTATTAAGAAATATCTCATTGTTTTTCCCTACATGTCTGATGATAACATCTTAAATTTTTACAGAAGTTTATTTTTATCTATGTATGTTACTCTGTATTTGAGTGTAAGCTGATCACTTGTGTTTGTGTGTGTGTGTGTGTATCCATCTGTAAAAAAAATTTAATATAACAAAATCATATACAATAAACAGCTATCAATCAAGATGTACAATTATAATTCCTCGTATATTTTTATTTAGCAAAATTAAAGAAAGTATTCTATTATCAAACTTATCCTTGTTAGTCCAAGTTTCACATCTGACTTACCTTTTACTATAACTATGAAAGATGATAATTATAACTATATAATATTCAACTATATCAAGACCATATAAGGATATAATTAATATTACCTGAGTAAAGAAGAAGTGCAATTAACTTTCAAAATCTAGAAATGACAGATGTCATATGGGTGGGTGCCTGAACAGTCACCCAAAGTACCTTTGTAATGTTGGAAAGTCTATTATGTTATACAGTATGTATATTTCTCTTATTTTTAAGGTATTATGCTTATGTAACTCTTTTAAAATAGTAATAAATAAATAAAAATGCAGATTAATAGTCATATATTATACCAAACTTATAGTAATGTTAAGTAAAGTTTTTTTTAGGAATACAAAGATAAATTTTAATTAGATACATAATCTTCAAAATTTCAAAGACCTATAGAATATGGCACTTAAAATATTTCAAGAACTTAGGCTTTTGTAGACAGTGAGTCAGGTCTGCTCCTGGCAGCATGAATCTACTTCAAGAGGATGATGGACATGGAAGAAATTCTATGTGGAGTTTAATTTCTTGGCAGCAAAAGTTAGCCAATGAACAAAAAACTGTTCTTGCATCAACTGCCTGACAGTATGCTGTATAAATTAGACATGCAAGATCCATAAGAAAGTAACCTTAGAACTTTGGCAAGAATAATCCTTCAGGTTTCTGCTTTGCAGAAAACACTTCCAGATATTCTGCAGGACACAGTGAGAAGCAACTGACAAATTATGCCAAAGTGTATGGAATACACTTAAAATTTCCTGCTTCAAAAAAATTCTACCAGAGAATCTAGGTATAAATAAATTTTGATGGATAAATAGAAAATTCATGTGTATTCTATTTATATGTAAATATAATCGTGAGCACCATTGCAAAGTTTTTTTTAACAATAAAAGTAGAACTTGAGGTCCTTAATATTTTTAGTGAGAAATGCTGATATGTAAGATTCTCTACTAATTGCTGAAGTTTTACTAACATTCATTGTGGTAATTATTTGTCAACAATGTTTCAGAAGATTTTGAAGTTTCTGATAATATAATAAGATGTATTAGTAAGGGGTTATGTGTTGTTATGTTTTATTCAATGCTCTGTCCATTTTAGAAATGTAAAGATAAGCATTTATTTATTGTAAATATGAGTTCCATGCACTAAACTATAGGGTGACCATCATGGAGCAAATACAATTGCACTGTTAATTAAAATTTAAATGTATGTTTGAATTGCTATGAACTCTGAGCACTCAGTATAAGTTCTAGTACTGAAAGTGCCAAAGCTCATGTATGGTGTTTATTTTGTGATATTCTTCTTGAGACTATATTTTTTACAGTGACTCTCACTACAGCCCTCCTTATTGACCTATTCTTGAGTGTAATAAAGAAGAGTGAAGCTTAGAGCTTTTTTTCCTTAGGAAAGAAGAGCTAGCAATAAAGTAAAAATTTTAAAAAGGAAAGAGTAGGTAGCTCTTTTTCTATAGCTGGAAAAATGTTACAAATTTTTTATGATATATTACAATCAGAAGAATTTGTCTGGCAATTATGTACCTTAAAAATGGTAGGATCCAGAGATTGTCTTTTCCCCTATGTGTACTGTTGTCTTTCATTTTATTCTCCTTTTAGTTGTCATTTTCATGATCAGAACAGGAGATGTCATTAAATAGAACATAATATTCTTCTGTTCATCAAAAAGAAACTACAAAATATTTTTGACTGGCCAAGTCCTTGTTTTCTTAGTATGTTTCAGCTAAAATCACCTAACACATGAACTGAAAAATATCATTAATTTGTACATTAAATCTTAAAAAATAAATCTTAATATTTCTTTTTTATTACGAATAAAGTTATATTTCTTTATCTGTGTATATCCTTGTTCAAAATCCCTTCCCCTCCCACCCCTTCCAGTCACTCTTTCTTCTCCACATTTCTTTATATTTTATTTACAAAGTGTTTATTTGACCATGTAGAATAGCTTTTAATGACATGCAAATAAAAATTTATTCTTATTTAAAGATTGTAGATTTTGTAAAGCACCAAAAATATTGAAAAAGACATGTTTTTAATAGGAAAATTTCTGATATAAAAGTTTAGCTAAAATAATTTAAGGTTTTAAATCTAAAGTACTTGATATTCTGTTATATTTTAATAGAAAAATCTACTATAATTTTTTTTTTAGTCATCCACCTAGAAAACTCTGTGCAAAAAAAAAAAAAACATTGTTTCCTGGAATATCCCAGAAAAGTCTCTATGGATAATAATTTTCTGAAGATAGAAAAATCTAATGTCTTTGGTTTAGTTATTCAACAATGTTATTTTCTGAAGATAAAAAATATACAAATTACATATCAATGTCAGATAACTGTTTTTCAAGGCCAGTTTCTTTCAACTATACCAGTGAATTAAAAGAGGGAAAAAAACAGCTTTTAAATAACCAGGTTGCAAGCCTTTAAATAATTTTAACCCTGGCTTGCCAGTGAAGCCATTGATTGTTGTACATCAATGAAACCTCTGATTCTTAGACCAAATAACAATTTCCTTTTCATTTTCTACCTAAACTTAATCTTATGGATTGATTGCAAATGTAGGCATAAATTGTATACATCTTGTCAGGAATGCCTCTTTGTATGAGGAGAAAGTACTAACTAGCCTATCAAGTTGAAAATAGGCTCATTCAATGTTTTGTTCAAGTCAGATTTAAAAAAGAGAGAGAAGAAAGATAAAGGGAAAGAAAAAAGTTGATGAAGCCCATCAAGATAAAGTATTTCTCTCTGGTGAATCATTGAATAAGAATAAAACCTTGAGAAATAATTGCTATGCCTTCTTGTATAAGCCCAAGAAAAGAAATACTTGAGGAATAGAATATATAGATTGCTTCCACAAGGAAAACCTACTGATTTTTTAAAGTACTGATTCAAAAATTGCTGTGATTTTAGTCCAGTCTCAATTATAGTGCTATAAATTGATGCTCGGCATCATTATGCCACTTTCTTCTTTAAGTATAGTCATAAAAGCAACAATACTGAATACAGCAGAGTTTTAAAAATTGCTATTTGCTACATAGTGTATAGCAAATAGTCTTGACTACAGATTTTATTTCATAAAAAAAAACCTTAGGTAAAATTGGCATATTTTTCTTAATTTTACACATGACCATCATTTTTCTATCAGGCTGAGAATTTCTTGCACGTCCATACATATACTTGTGTATATATTTATGTGGTTTAGCTTTGAGTGGTAGTAAGCTTTTAGATTCATACTGTCTTTGTATTTACAGTGCCCTAAAAACCAAGAATGATACATATTACTGTCCCCAGATCCCACTGAAGCTAGAATCCTAGACTTGAAATAAATTTTGACTCTCAATAAATCGTTGGATAATTAATTGGGGCCTTAGCAATTTATCTACCAGCTGTTGTTACAGCTATTAATGACACACAATTGTTTTAGGAATCGCTCAAAGGCTTAAATGTTGACATTTTTACTCTACTACTCTGCAAAGAAAATAAAAGATCCTGGGTCTTTATTCAATTTCAAAACATGAAGTTCATTGTGATAATATATTGTATATTTAATAAAATTTTTCTGGAATATGAGAGAACAGAATCACTCACAGCCAAGAAGGTCAGAAAAAGGGAGACAGAGGTCCATATGGATCTCTATAAGTTTAAGGCCTAAAAGCCAACCACTGGTGGCACACATAGTTAGTCCCAGCACTTGGGAGATAAAGGCAGGAGGACCTCTGTGAGTTAGAGGCCAGCATGGTCTACAGAGTGAGTTTCAGGACAGCTAGGACTGATACACAGAAAGCCCTATCTTATAAAAACAAAACAGAAAAGTTCTGTCTTCTGCTATTACAGAAAAATTTTATTAACTATACAATATATCACCACAGTACATGTTCATGAAGAGCTGTGCAAAAAGAACCAGCAGTATTGCAGAAATATTCACTTCCAATATATCATACAAATGATTACTATTTAATAAGGGATATATGAACCCTCACAATACACTTTGAACCTTAAGGCATTTCTTGGAGAGAGGAACTGTCCCACGCCTGGTTGCTTGTCTGCTTTCTGAGAACACAGGAACAAAACAGGGACAAAAGTCAGTATTCCCAGAGTCTCAATTGATTCTGGCCATGGGTCATGAATCTCAGGAACTAAGGTTTCCCTAAATAATGCCTGAATTCCACTATATCTCCCCATTTTTGCTAAGAATGTTCTAACATAAGTATAAGACTATATACAATAGGAGTCATCATAAGATAATATCTGAGAGAGGGAAAGGTAATAACTAAGTAAGGTCAACTATAACTGACAAAAACCAAATATAAGGTATATCTTGAATGTCTAGAATACTGGTAAATGGCCATATATAGGGATTATTTTAAAGCTGTTTTTCTCGAGTAATAAGAATCTAAAACATGAATGTTCTTTCTAAGAGATGAGATGGTACTAATCTTATCTGTCTAGTCTTCAATCCCATCAAGACCTGAGAAGAAAAATATATTACATGAAAGTTGGAAGCAAAAGATAGTAGCTTCTAAGATTTAGGAGAGGACAGCAACATTCAGCTATCTGGCTTTTCTGCACAGTTGGAGAAACTATTGTTTTGACTATAGGCCTATGATATCTGATAGACCTTTTCAGAAGCAAGGCATATTGGGAGAAATTGTTTTATCCTGTCTAGGCAGGTTTCTGTAGTCTCTATCCTTCATCCTGCTTGTTCAGATTGGACAGTGTGTGTACAGATGGCAGTCAAGGCAAGGACAGTTCTTTACCTAACAGACCATTTTTGCCAAGGATCTCCCAACACTATCTCAAGAAAGAAACAGTGATGCCAGGAGTTGTCATGTCTCTCATGGCCAAATTCTGAATAAAAAAAGTTAAAAGCCATACTCTAGGTCTCTGAAGTAGTTGAAGACTCTTGTCTATCTCATATATTCTAGCATATATCTGGGAAACCAAAACAACATGACTATACCATGGCAAACCTATGTATTGTATCTGCAATTTTTATCATCCTAAAGACTGAAGCTTACATTGTAAAACTAGTAACTCTTTAAATGGGTGTACAGTTTCTGAATAATGATTTAAAGTATGACGATCATATAAACATTAACCAATACTTATCATGCAAAATGATAACAGTATCCTAAATATCTAAACAGAGGTATACAAAACACCTGTATATTATATATATACATATGTATATATTCTGACTAATATAATTTTATATTATGATTAGCATAATTAAACAGAGGTAAAAATTGCATAGTTGAAATGACAATAATATGCTTAATATGCATTAGTGTGCAAAATATTTTAAACAGAAGAAGCATGTGAAAAATATGGCAATTACAGATTCAATTTTGTATTAATACACAAATTACCTTAGACATATAAAACAATTTCAGGTTTAAATTTATATTAATATACAAATTATCTCAATCAAACCAAATAATTTTACATTTGTATCAATATATAAGCATCTATGCCAGTGCAAATTACCTTTGGCTTATATTTGGCTAATAATTGTTTATAGGTAAATATAACAATCTACCTATGTCTATCTTATCTATTCTCCTTTCCCTCTTTAAGAGGGATTTCTAAGTCTATCTTATTGTTCTACCCTCAACTCAAATTTAACATATAACCACCCTGTCAGATTGATAATTGTCCATAACCCTCAGAAGACAAAACTTTCAGGGAGAGGTGAGTAATTTTTCATAAGGTTGGTTCCTGCTGACTTGTGAGCAGCAGCATCTCTGTGAGATCTTGTAAAAACTAATACAGGGGTTAGGTTCTAATGAATTGACTATAAACAGCTATAATTGTTCTCAGAGTACTAAGTAACTCCATCTGGAATTCTTGTCAAAGATGTGACATGAAGGATAATCATCAAAAGCTATTGTCCGTCTGTCCTGAATAGTCTATATTTCAAAAGCAATCATTGAGTGGTATATACCAGTCTTTTTTTTTCAGGCCAGGTAGAATCATTGTGGTGGGACATCAACTTCTTTTTGGATTTATTGGTGATTTTTGGGAGAAAAGAAATGTTGCTTATATTGGAAAACCTATGTATCACTAATATCAAATGGAGAATTTAGGAGAATTTACATTTTTAAAAGAAAATTGTATGCAGAGGTTTTAAAGTAAAGAAGGAGGAAACACACAGAGAAATAGAATTAGAGATAAAATTAAAATAATATTGGTCCCTATATATTCTGTCTGTCTTCTGTCCCATACCAGGTGATTTTTTGATATGAGACAGAATCTCTTAGGTTTACTTTTATGAATGTGCTTGGATTTAGACAAGGAAAAAGCCACTTACTCTAACTCCCAAGTCACCTTTATTTATAATCAAATCAGGACCACATTTTCTAAAAAGACATATAGATGTCAAACAGTGAAATATGAATACACCCTGTAGTGCATATTGGTGCCAATCAGACTTATAGTCCTTTGTTTGTAATCCTTTCATACTTGATCTTTCAGCTTTAGGTGTCTAAACATCCAGCATCCCTTTGATTTCTTAAAGATGGTTGTATCTATTTTTCTGGAATGATTAAAATGAAACCCTACCGCAGCCTTGTTAGTGAGTTTTCCTCCCATTTATCCAATTGTCATATCAGTGAATTAGTCATTACTTCTCTTTAGGAGGGGGTCTCTGTTTTGAATTGGATCTTTATTAAATTTGTTGATATCCATGTTTTTTCTTCTTGTGTGGAAACGAAAGCAAAATCACTTTCCCACCAAAGCACATATTCTGGTTTTCATTCTGAGGTTAGTATATCCTTGAAGTGGACAGGTTAGTTTATCTCAGAAGTTTTTTCTATTGCCCAACATCTCTTTGCAGTTGTTGTTCCTTTCTGATCAGAATTAATAAAATTCAAGGTTAGTAAATCATTATGCAATCTCTCCCTTTTTGTTTTTAGTTTCTCCTTTCTGTTTATAAAGCATCTCTTTTTAAGTGTGATTATATCTGTTCACAACTGCTTGTACTATAGGATTGTGTGGTATCCCTGTATTGTGCTTTATATTATAATATCCATAAATCTGCTACATTTTTGTGGAAACATATATAGGATCATTGTCAGTCTTAGTTTAAACAGGAATTTTCATTATGCCTATGAGTTCCAAAAGGTGAATGAGCACAGCATCAGCTTTTTCAGAACTCAAGGCAGTTGCCCATTGTATTACTGAGTAAGTATCGAAGATATGAGGTACATATTTTATCTTTCCAAATTCTGAAAAGTAAAACACATTCATCTGCCAGATTTCATTCATCCATGTACCTTTAGGATTACTTCCAGAAGGTAACAATGATTGTTTAAAGAAAGAGTAAATAAAACAATTCTGTAAAATTTCCTTGGCCTGATACCAAGTGATGAAAAAGCTCTTTTAAATCATTTGCATGATGTCTCTTATGAAATTCTGAGGCATCCAGCACATGTGCTATTAATAACCAATCAACTTCATCATTTCTTTGTGCTAGAGAAAAAAGGAGTTGCATGTGGAATCTTATATGCTATATATATATATATATATATATATATTATTTATATATATATGATGAATTCTATTTCTAATGATATCCTGTAGTTGTATAAACAATTGGGTTAATTCTGTATCATCAGGAATGAAATCCACAGTTTTAATATTTAAGACAACTCTTTCTGCATATTGAGAGTCAGTTACTATGCTAAGAGGGTCTACAAAGTCCATATGCTATATATATGTATATATATACATATATATGATGAATTCTATTTCTTTTTTTTCTTTTTTTTTCTTTTTTTTTCTTCTTTATTTTGTATTTATCAAAAAAAAAACAGTAAAAAGAATTTAAAAAAAATGCCGAAGAGTTAACAATAACTATACAGAGGATAATAATCATAAGCATGGCTTATCAAGGGTGGAAATGCAAATAGGATTACTACACATATATTTTCTTTGTGTTCAGCTTTCC
>PVIH01031313.1:0-10996 GCA_004025045.1 Sigmodon hispidus | reverse complement strand
GGAAAAAAAAAATTCAGAGGGAAAGATGAACACAAAGAAAATATAGGTGTAGCAATCTTATTTGTATGTCTACCCTTGATAAGCCATGCTTATCATTCTTATCCTCTATATAGTTATTGTTAACTCTTCCACATTTTAAATTCT
Organism: Sigmodon hispidus; assembly: GCA_004025045.1. NCBI lineage: Eukaryota > Metazoa > Chordata > Mammalia > Rodentia > Cricetidae > Sigmodon > Sigmodon hispidus. Next base: position 10,852 of record PVIH01031313.1, on the reverse strand, counting down.
TTTTACTGTGTTTTTTTTTAATAAATACAAAATAAAGGAAAAAAAAAAAAAGAAATAATCAGGAATAGAAGTCATTCTTTGTATATAACACATATCCAAACCCAGGCCCTTCTAGCAAAAGGTAATGAATAAATTGATAAATTATAAATAGGAAATATGTCAGAGACCACAAAGTTTTATTTAAAAAAAGCTATGTTAATAACAAAGGTTTAAAAAGGATTGATCTGTATTACTTGAAGACAAGCCAAAGAAACTTAAAATTATATCCTACCTGTTACTTCTATAACTAAATTCTATTAATATTAAGAAACAATACTTAAAGTATACATAAAAGTAAAATTTAGCAGATGGGTGTACTTTATTTTACATAATTGGGAAAATTATAATATGCACATCATAATATATATGTCTCTCTGTGTGTGTGTGTGTGTGTGTGTGTGTATGTATGTATGTGTGTAATTTCAGTATTTCAATGGGCAGCTGGGTTGAGTTCAGAAATGGCTGATTATGTAATAACACATTTGCCAGAATTTATGGCTATCATGGCAATACCTGTACAGATTAAAACTGACAATGCTCCAGCATATTTCTCTAGTAAAATGAAACACTTTTTTGCTTATTATAACATGAAGCATATTACAGGTATATCACACAATTTTACTGGGCAATCAATCATAGAAAGATAAAGTTAAATTCTAAACTACATGCTAAATAAACAGAAAGAAGTAGCAAAAATCCCTAGAAATGAATTACATAATGCTTTATTATTTTTTAATCTTTTCACTGCTATTGAGAAAGAACAACAGCTGCTGAAAACATTAGACTATAGAAAAAATTTCTGAGCTAAATCAACTTGTTTACTTCAAAAATATGTTAACCTCAGAATGAAAAGCAAAAAAAGAACTGCATCTGGGAAGAAGTATCATTTTTCTTTCTACTGGTGAATAAAAGCTACAGATACCATTTAAATTACTAAAGACTCAATGTAAGCAGTATAAATGTTTTGATTAAAATAAACAGACGTGACAATTTTTTAAGTTGTAAAGCAATCACTAAGCAAGGGTCAGGGCAGGTATTTGTCTTTGCAGAAAAATAAAAATATTTGTTTTCAAGACATCAAAAGACGTTAGACATCTGGATGTCTAAAGCAAAAAGAAAAGCTATTTAAAAACATTCATAAGCAAAGAAAAATTGTTCCTATTGCTATCAATATATTGTACAGGGAAAAATATCACCAGTAAATATCTATATCCCTTCTAATAAATTTGAAGTCCCAGTTCTACTGAAAATTAAAAATGTCTTTGGAGTTGGGAATACGGTTCTCCCCTTCTCTAAACACAAGCATGCTTGTTAAAGGAAAATGCAAAATCTAGGTATCATATCAGAAGATTCACCTGATATAAGGCAGAAGAATAACCAAAATTATGAGACTGTTCTATTGCTAGTATTCTCATGCTATATAAACTTTAATCAAAATTTAAAATATGTATATATGTTTAAAATATTTTGTTATAATAATGCTCATATAGAGTATTAATTAATTTTAGAAAAAGTCTTCATATAGCTTTCTGTACATTGAGTTTGAGTCTTTTTTCAGTTTTCTGTATTGAATCATGGTAATGCCTAGCTATGAACTTTGAAGTCCTCCAAAGGAAGATGGGGATCACAAAGATAATTTGTCATGGACTATGATGATGCCACTAGGCTTAAAAATACTACCTAGAGATCAGTTTAAAATTACAAATTGATTGGGGCAATTTTAAGTTAAAATAAACCAGCATCACAGACTAGCCAGAATGTGAGACATGCCCTACAGGTTCATATTATATTTTGTTCAGTTTCTGAAACAGCTATGACTGATTACAAATTAATATTAGTAATGGTTAGAAGAAAAAGCTGAGGAAGGGAAATTAGATTCAGGGATCTTGTTTTAGAAAAGAATAATAATAACAAAAAACCTGGAATACTGATAAGGTACAATATAAGGGTAGATTATAAAATCTAATTTTAAAGACCAATTACTGGTTTTAAATATTTTATATTAAATTGGATTTTTGTATATTGTATACAAATTGTGAATACTGATACAAAGTTGAGATTAATTTTGTTACTCTATAGCTGTTTCAGTGATTGTTCAAGATATTGTACCTATATAGTTCAAATCAATATAATGCAAATTTCTAGTCCTTAAAACTTATTATTACCAATTAATTAGGTTACAAAAAATAGCCATTAACAAAAGAGAAATTGCAGGCCTTAGAGCAGCTGGTGCAGAAGCAGTTAAATGTTCAGCATACAGAAGAATCAACAAGCATTTGGAACTCTCCATTATTTGTCATTGAAAAGAAATCTGGAAAGTAGAAGATGGTGAAAGATTTAAGGGCAATACTCAAGGTGATCTAGCCAATGGACTCTCTCTACAGTCTGGAATTTCTTTGCCTTCTCTTTTTCCAATAGAATGACCCATTATAGTTATAGATTTAAGACTTCTTTTTTAAAAAATATAATACCTTTGAAAGAACAAGATAAAGAAATATTTATCTTTATAGTAGTCACTTATAATAATTCTTGGCCTGTAAAGAGGTATCAGTGGAGGGTCCTCCTTCAAAGAATGCTGAATAGCTTTACACTATGTCAGTAATTTGTACAAAAGCCAATAGAAAAAGTTAGCCACAAATTTCCCAACCCATAATACACCATTATATGGATGACATCTTATTAGCAGATTCAAACACTGATACTCTAAAAATATGTTTGAGGAAGTAAAAAAAAAATGCTTGCTTGGGTATTACAAATAGCCTCTGAAAAAAACACAAAGAGGAGATTCCATTAGTTATTTATGTTATGAAATAAACTTCCAAAAAATGGAGCCCAAAAGGTACAAATAGGAGTGATAGATTAATTACCTTAAATAATTGACAGAGATTACTAGGAGACATTATAAACTTATGACCCACTATTGAAATAAAAAAATAATGGACTGGATGATTTGTTTGAAACCTTAAATTGTGACAAGAACATAAATAAGCCAAAAGAATTGTCACCTGAAGCTGAGAGAGAATTGGCTTTGGTGTAAAAGAAATTGCAGAATGTGCATGTGGATCATGTAGATCCAGACCTTAAATGCATCTTCATTATCTTGTTCTCTAAGCATTCCCCTACAGGAATTTTAATGCAAAGGGAAAATGTTATGTTGGAATGGGTATTTCAACTACATAAACCAAGTAAAAAATTAAAGACATATGTGGAAAATATTTCTGAATTGATCTTTAAAGACAAATTGAGACTTTGTCAATTAACAGGAATGGACCCAGCAGAAATTGTTGTAACTTTCACTAATAAAGATTACAAACACCAGGTGATTTGAAATGGCAAGACTCACACTGACTGTGGATATACCTTCTGATATGAACACAGAAGAAAAGATATGGAAAACGGAAACTATGCTTTTTGCCTATTTCCTTTATTTTTTCTTAGTAAATTCACCCATCTTGTTGTATTCCTTCACTGATGCCAGAACAAGCTTCTTCAGGCTTCCAACACAGAGTGAAGACCAGCATATCTCCAAGAATCCTCCAGGTCATCAGCACCAGATTGAACTGATAATACACTGAGCTTCATTAACTGAGCAAACATTAAATTCCAGGCTTCTATGGTGTGAGACAACCCAGGCAGCACTGTGCAAACCATTTTATCAAAATATGTTTTAATGTATATTCATTCTAAAAATTATGCTAATCTAGAAAAATATAAATAGTACAGTATATTTTATGGTATGAATTAATATAGAGTACTGTATATTTAGAAAATACCTGTATCCACATAAAACCTGAATAAAATATACCCTGATTCATATTCTAAAAAAAAGGAAAAAGAAAAGAAATTCACCAATTATGGGTGGAAAGTGAACCTTGGCAAAGAGCCTACAATAATTTTTTGGGAGATATTAACAGCAAATGTTCTCAAAGTGAAAGAATTGAATTTTTCCCTGAATGTATAACTGTATAAAGTTATCAGATCTTGGAATTACAGATAGTTGTTAGCTGCCGTGTGTTTGCTGGGAATCAAACTCAGGTCCTCCAGAAGAACAGTCAGTGCTCATAACCACTGAGCCATCCCTCCAGCAGAACTGAATTTTTAAAGAAAACTAATTGAATTTTTCTGCATGTTGTAGGAGATAAACTAATTACTGGAGCCCCCACATTTTATATCAATGCATATAAATCAGGAAAGGCCAGTTACAAATCAGAAAATATAAGTAGCACAATGCCTTTATAATTCTGTTCAAAAGTCAGATTTATATGCTATTGTGATTGTACTAATTGATTTTACTGAAGCTCTCAACTTACTCATTGACTCTCAGTATGCAGAAAGAGTTGTTTTACACATTGAAACTGCTGATTTTATTAAAGTTGAGTCAGAATTAACTTCATTATTTATTCAGTTACAAGAAATAATCAGGACTAGGGATCATCCCTTCTAAATAACACACATTCAATCCCATACAGGTCTGTCAGGTCCTTTAGTGCAAAGTAATGATAAAACTGATGAATTATTAATAGCAAATATGCTAGAGGCCTTAGAGTTTTATGAATAAATGAATCACATCAGTAGCAAAGGATTAAAGAAAGATTTCTCCATCACTTGGCAACAAGCCAGAGAAAGTGTAAAAGGATGTCCCACCTGTTTCTTCTATAATCAAAGTCCATTACCAGCAAGGAGTAACCCTAAAGGCATACATGGAAATAAAATCTGGCAGATGGATATATTTCATTTTATAGAATTTGGAAATTTAAGATATGTACATCATGCAATAGATATGTTTTCAGGATTTTAATGGGCAACTGCATTGAGTTCAGAAAAGGCTGATTCTGCTATCACACATTTGCTAGAAGTTATGACCATCATGGGAATGCCTGTAGAGATAAAGACAGACAATGCTCTGATATATGTCTCCAGTAAAATGAAGCAAAATTTTTGCTTAACATATTATAAAGCATATTATAGGAATACCACATAATCCTACAAGGCAAGCAGTCACAAAGAGATCAAATCGAACTATAAAGAACATGCTAAATAAGCAGAAAGGAGTAGCAAAGACCCTTAGAAACAGACTACATAATGCTTTATTAACTTTGAATTTTCTTAGTGCTAATGGGAAAAGAACAACAGCTGCTGAAAGACATTGAACTATAAAAAAAAGGCTGAGCTAAATCTGCCTGTGTATTTCAAAGGTGTACTGACCTCAGAATGAAAGCCAGGCTATGTGCTATGTTGGGGAAGAGGTTATACTTTTGTTTCCACAGGTGAAGAAAAGTTATGAATACAATCAAAATTAATAAAGATTCTATTTGAACAAGAGAAACTTCATAAAAATAAAAATTGATGGCACATCTGCCCATACTACAAATTTATAAGGTTTTAGAAAAAACAAAGTGTTGGGGCAGGTTTTTGTTTCTGTCTTTACAGAAAATAAGAAATAACCATCTTCAAGAAGTTAAAAGACCTTGGACATCTAAACATCTACAACAGAATCTAAAAAAATTTAGAATAAAAAAATATCACAACTATTGGTACCAATATACTCTATGTGGTAAAATCTTTCTTCTTAACCTCTATCTTTAATTACAAGATCAGTTAAAGTACCAGTTAAATTATAAATTAAAGCTGGCTTTGGATTTGGAGTATGGCGCTCTTCTCTAAACCCAAGAATAATTGTTAAAGGAAAATTTATTGTATCAGAAGAGCCACCTGATATAGGACAGAAGAATGACTAAAAGGAAGGACAGTTCTATTGTTACTAATTCTATTCTGAATAAAAATGTATGCATTTAGCCTTCTGTATATTGTGTTGGGTTTTAGTTTCTTATCAGTTTTCTGCAGTGATCCATGACAATGCCTAATTGTAAACCGTAAGTATTCAAAATGAAGATGGGTCCCCACAATGAGGATATCACATGGACTATGACAAAGCCACCAGACTGACAAATACCAATTAAAGATCAGATTCAGACTACAAACTGCTCCTGACATTTTTGAGGTGGCTAACTGACATGAAACAGCTTCATAGACTCCTTTCTAGCCAGGACCTGGAACAAGCTGTGCACTTTGCTGTTATGTAGAGATTGGATAACAAATAATACAGCTACATATTTTAAAACTTGATAATCAATAACACTTTTTATTCAGGATCTCCTAAAGATGCCGTCACTCCCTAGACAGCAAAGAGTAAACTTAAGAAGACAAAGCTCACATTCCCAAAAGGTAGAGTGGGTGATTTTTGGTCTTTCAATAAGTTATGGATGATTGTCATTGTTTAAGGTAATTGGTTAAAAATTGTTATTTTTTTATGGCTAGAAAAAAGCTAAACAAGAAAGATTAGACTTGGAGTTCTTGTATAAAAAAGATGAAAAGAAAGAAGAAAATGAATATATATGTGATAGTATATAAGGGTAGCTTATTGAATCTACTTTAAAAAATGCTAGCTTTAAATATTTTACATTAAATTTGATATTTGTATATTTTATACAAATTGTGTATATTGATATAAGGTTAAGATTAATTTTGTCACTGTACATATATTCCTGTTTGTTCGAGATATTATACAGTTCATTTAACAATGTAATACAAATTGGTAGTACAGGAAAGTTATTATTACCAACTAATTAACATATAAAGAAATGTATGTTAGTAGTTAGACATTACAATTAAATTTATATTTATATTAGATATTTCTCAAGATCAGATATATTTTAGATGGACAGGTCTACTTCAAGCACTTCAGAGATCCATAGAAAATGGCATTTTAAAAATTTCAAAAACATAGGTTATTTTTTTTGACAATAGGGTATCTGTTCCTGGCAGCACCAATTGACTTCAGAGAAAATTATGGGCATCAGGGAAACTCCTCCATATAAGTTGACTTTTTTGTGACAAAATTTAGCCACTGGGCAAGAAAGTAATCTTGCTTTAATTGCTGACAATATAATATTCAAGACAGAAAAGCAGGTGAAATACAAAAAAGAATTGCCGAACCTTACCAAGACAAGGCAGAAAGGATTTTGGGGATATCCTGCTGACCAGAGAAGTTTGTCAGTCATGCTAGGCCTGTAGGCCGAAGATAGATGCTTCAACAGCACAGAAGAACTTTGGGTGACTGTCCAAGCAGCCAGCTGTTTCATTTCTTACATTTTTGGAAGTTGCTATTTGCTTAATATTATTGCTTTCTTGGGTTTCTGAGAAATTTGAAGATGAGATATTTAATAATTATAGTTATCTAGAGACAGTTTTGGAAGAGAAATTCACTTTATAAAGTTGAAGGAAGATTTTTCTTTTTTAAATTTTTTAATATATTTATTATTTGCTGATTGTACATTATGTACTCCAATTGCATCTATTTACCTGCAAGGTGTAACAAAAGCAGAAAGATAAGCTGGGAGTTACTCAATAGTGGATTTAGAAATATGTCATTGTGTATAAGAGTTCAAGGCTAGAGCATAGCTACATGACAAAGTGCCTCATTTCTGTTTTGATGGTGTCCAACAGGGGTGAGGTTGAGGAAAGACTTGTTTTCTTTAAGGGTATGGCACCAGGGAGTTTAATTATGCTTCAGTAAGTAAATGATCAGCATGAATGGGCATTTTTGTAATGAGGAGATCATAAGAGTGGGTATGAATCTGAGAGGATTTATAACTGAGTTTGATGGAGTGCATGATGTAAAATCACCAAATAATAAATAAAAATATTAAAAAGTTTAAATAATAAAATACAAAACTAAAAATAATATAATACAAAACTCATAAATCCTATATACCAGATTTATGTAGTAAAAGAGATAAATATAAAACCTAATTTTAGATATTGTTTGTAATTGATGAAACATTCAACCCATGTTTATATTTTCTCTGCAAACATTAAAATGTATCCTAGTTACTTATATATTGAAATATTTTTACTTAAGCAATATCTAATTTCCTATATCACATGTTATTACAATAACTTTATTAGTATATTATCATTTAGTTTATTGTACTGATGATTAAGTCGTAGTTTAAGTATAAAACCAACATTCGAAGTCACAGTTTAAACTGAGTCCACTTCTCTACTGTAGAAGATGTTGGGCTCTGCCAGTAGGAAGCCTGTGCTAGTTGTTTAATGAGGATTAATTAAGAGTTTGAACTATGACATTAACAAGTGATGGGGAGAAGAGAGAGTGACTGGGATGGGTAGGAGGGGGAAAGAAGTTTGAACAAGTAGATACATGGATAAAAAATCTGACTTTATTCATAATAAAAAAGAAAATAAATAAATACTTCCAATGTAAAAAATATAAAAATATTTATATTTAATGTTTTTTCTGTATCTCCCAAATCAAATACACATTATCAGTAACACTAGCACATCAGTAAATATATTAGCTGAGGACCTCAGGGGTAAGTGTTCTTCATGTGCATAAAGGCCCCAAACATGTTTCACTTGTCTCTTTGTCACAATGTAATACCTGCTTTTTGGAGTTGCTGCCTTTATAAACTAAATAGTTTTTTTTATTGCCCTTGAGCTGATCAATATCTAATAATTAGTTGCCTATATTTAGATATGTATATTGGAAAAAAGTCATTGACACAGGAGAAACAAGCAGCAGTTTCTTAATCCTTCATGAATATGGAAAAAAAAAACATGCAATCTGCAACTTTCAAACAGAAGTGTGGAAAGAAGCAACAGCCTTTAAAAATCCACATATCCACATAACACACAGACTCTCTTAAGGAAAATAAAAACTGACTTGGGTGTTGATCAGAGTGATAAAGAGAGGCAAGAATTACCTGTTATCCCATTCTGGAGCTGTAAGCAATCCATGAAAATAAAGTATTTATAAGCATAGTCAACAAAAAGAAAATTTTGGATGATACACTAACAATATGTGTAAAGCAGATGCTGAAAAATAGGAGCTAGAACTTTTAAAATGTGTACAAATTATCCTGGCCAAGGAAAAGAAAAACTTCTATAATAGAAATTTAAACACCACAGAAATTCAAAAAATATCAAAAGTTCCATAAAAACACCAAACTAAAAGTTACCATGAATGCAGAGGACCAAGTGAGGACTAAGGTAAGGCAGGTGATTGCTTCATTGCTATCTGTGAGCTCTTATGAGTCTTGCTGAGTTGATTCCAAAAGCCTTGTTCTCCCAGTGTCCTCCATTCTTCCTCTTTGGCTGCAACAATCCCTCTGTCCCTTCTGGAAACTAAACATCACTAAGCTGAACCACCTCTGGGTCAAATAAGAAATTAAGAAATAAATCAAAGTCTTCCTAGAATTTAGTGAAAATGAATCCACAATATAAATAAACTTGTGAGACACAATGAAAGCAGTCTTAAGAGGAAAATTCATAGCACTAGATGCCTATATGAAAAACCCACACTAGAGAACTAACAGCTCAGCTGAAAGCCTTAGGACAATTAGCAGCAAACTCACTTACAAAGAGTGGATGGCAGGAAATAATCAAACTTAGAGTTGAAATCAATACCATTGAAAAAAACAGAACAATACAAAGAATCAATGAATCAAAGAGTTGGTTTTTTGAGAAAGTCAATAAGATAGATAAGCCCTTATCCAAACGAATCAAAAAGCAGAGAGGGAGTGACCAAATCAATAAATACAGAAATGAAAACGGGACATAACAACAGACCCCCAGAAAATAAAGAGTATTATAGGATCATTCTTTGAAAATCTATATTACACAAACATGGAAAACCTAGAAGAAATAGACAGCTTTCTAGAGAGGTACCATCTACCAAAATTAAATGACGAACAGATTAATTACCTAACCAGGCCTATAACCCTTAAGGAAATTGAAGTTGTCATTAAAAGTCTCCCCAAAAATAAAAGCCCAGGTCAAGATGGTTTCAGTGCAGAATTCTCCCAGACATTCAAAGAAGAATTCCTACTGTTACTCCTCAAACCATTTCACACAGTAGAAACTGAAGGAATATTGTCAAATTTCTTTTATGAGGCCACAATTACTCTAATATCCAAGCCACTCAAAGACACAACAAAGAAGGAGAATTACAGACCAATTTCCCACATGAGTATTGATGATAAAATAGTCAACAAAAATTTGGCAAACTGTATATAACAATGCATTAAAATATCATCCATCACGACCAAGTAGGCTTCATCCCCAAAATGCAGGGTTGATTTAACATATGAATAACTGTAGACATTTACCATCATATAAACAAACTAAAGAAACAGAACCACATGATCATATCCTTAGATGCAGAAAAAGCCTTTGACAAAATCCAACACTCCTTTATGATAAAAGCTCTGGAGGGATCAGGAATACAGGGACAATATCTCAATATAATACAGGCAATCAACAAGAAGCCAACACCCAGCATCAAACTTAATGGAGAAAAACTCAAAGTGATCCCACTGAAATCAGGAACTAGACAAGAATTTCCTCTCTCCCCTTAACTACTCAATGTAGTTCTCGAAGTTTTAGCTAAATCAATAAGACAATGAAGGAGATTAAGGGAGTAGAAATGGGAAAAGAAGAAGTAAAACTATCTATATTTGCAGATGATATGATTGTATACATAAGTGACCCACAAAATTCTTCCAAGGAACTTCTTTTTTTTTTTTTTTTTTTTTTTAGCTTTTAAAAGGAAGATTTATTTGACAAGATTCACTTAGCGCAATACACCTAAAAAGAAAACCACAGTACAATGAAAGACTTAAATCAAGGCCTCAGAATTTCATACAAACACCAAGACCAAAAATCCTAAAGTAATGGCATTGTGTCTCAAATTTTCTCCATTAACTTAAAAAAAAAAAGCTTTAAACTCACGTGC
>PVIH01031312.1:0-10997 GCA_004025045.1 Sigmodon hispidus | reverse complement strand
GGCCTCTTTGTCAAAGATCAGGTGTTCATAGGTTTTTGGGTTAATGTCTGGATCCTCAATTCTATTCCATTGGTCCACAAGTCTGTTTTTATGCCAGTACCAGGCTGTTTTTATTACTGTAGCTCTATAGTATAGCTTGAAGTCAGGGATGGTGATACCTCCTGAGGTTCTTTTGTTGAGTAAAATTGTTTTGGCAATCGTGGCTTTCCTGTTATTCCAAATGAAATTGAGTATTGTTCTTTCAAGGTCCAAAAAATATTGTGTTGGGATTTTGATGGGCAGTGCATAAATCTGTAGATTGCCTTTGGTAGAATTGCCATTTTTACTATGTTGATCCTACCTATCCAGGAACATGGGAGAGTTTTCCGTTTTCTGATATCCTCTTCAATTTCTTTCTTCAGTGATTTAAAATTTTTGTCAAATAGGTCTATTACTTCTTTGGTTATAGTTACTCCAAGGTATTTAATACTATTTGCAGCTATTATGAAGGGCAGTGTTTCCCTTATTTCTTTTTCAGCTCTTCTATCTTTAGTGTATAGAAGGGCTACTGATTTCTGAGTTAATCTTGTATCCTGCTACATTGTTGAAGGTGTTTATCAGCTGTAGCAGTTCCTTGGAAGAATTTTGTGGGTCACCTATGTATACAATCATATCATCTGCAAACAGAGATAGCTTCACTTCTTCTTTTCCAATTTGTATGCCCTTAATCTCTTTTCGTTCCCTTATTGCTTTAGCTAAAACTTCGAGAACTATGTTGGAGAGAGGACATCCTTGTCTAGTTCCTGACTTTTGTGGGATTGCTTTGAGTTTTTCTCCATTAAGTTTGATACTGGCTGTCAGCTTCTTGTAAATCGCCTTTATTATATTTAGGTATTCTCCCTGTATTCCTGATCTCTCCAGGGCTTTAATCATAAAGGAGTGTTGGATTTTGTCAAAGGCTTTTTCCGCATCTAAGGATATGATCATGTGGTTTTGTTCCATTAGTTTGTTTATATGATGGATAACATTTATAGTTTTTCGTATGTTAAACCAGCCCTGCATTTCTGGGATGAAGCCTACTTGGTCGTGGTGGATAATATCTTTTACATTGTTGTATATGGTTTGCCAAGATTTTGTTGAGAATTTTCGCATCAATATTCATGAGGGAAATTGGTCTGTAATTCTCCTTCTTTGTTGTGTCTTTGAGTGGCTTGGGTATTAGGGTGTTTGTGGCCTCATAAAAGGAATTAGGCAATATTCCTTCAGTTTCTACTGTGTGAAATAGTTTGAGGAGTAAAGGTAGTAATTCTTCTTTGAATTTCAGTGCTGGTAGAAGTCAGCACTGAAACCATCTTGGCCAGGGCTTTTATTTTTGGGGAGGTTTTTAATGACAGCTTCAATTTCCTTAAGAGTTATAGGCCTGTTTAGGAAATTAATCTGATCTTCATTTAGTTTTGGTAGATGGTACCTGTCCAGAAAGCTGTCCATTTCTTCTAGGTTTTCCATTTTTGTGGAATACAGATTTTCAAAATATGACCTGATAATTCTCTGTATTTCCTGGGGGTCTGTTGTTATGTCCCACTTTTCATTTCTGATTTTGTTGATTTGGATACTCTCTCTCTGTTTTTTGATTAGTTTGGCTAAGGGCTTATCTATCTTGTTAACTTTCTCAAAGAACCAACTCTTAGATTCATTAATTCTTTGTATTGTTCTTTTTGTTTCAATTGTATTGATTTCATCTCTAAGTTTGATTATTTCCTGCTGTCTACTCCTTCTAGGTGAGTTCACTTCTAATTGTTCTAAGGCTTTCAGCTGCGCTGTTAGGTCTCTAGTGTGGAATTTCTCTAGGTTTTTCATATAGGCATCTAGCGCTATGAAATTTCCATTTAAGACTGCTTTCATTGTGCCCCACAAGTTTGGATACGTTGTAGATTTATTTTCATTGAATTCTAGGAAGACTTTGATTTCTTTCTTAATTTCTTCCTTGACCCAGAGATGGTTCAGCTGATTGATGTTTAATTTCCATGAGTTGGTAAGCTTTCTTTGGGTTTTGATGTTGTTGAACTCTCACTTTAGGCCCTGGTGGTCCGATATGTTACAAGGGATTATTTCCACTTTTTTGTATCTGCTGATATTTGCTTTATGACCAATTATGTGGTCAATTTTGGAGAAAGTCCCATGAGGTGCTGAGAAATATGTGTATTTCTTTTCCTTTGGGTGGAAGGTTCTGTAGATATCTATGAAATCCATTTGCATCATAACCTCATTTAGACTCCTTATTTCTCTGTTGAGGCTCTGTCTGGTTGATCTATCCAGGGTTGAAAGTGGGGTATTGAAGTCTCCCACTATTAGGGTATAAGAATTGATGTGGGATTCGAGCTTTAGCAGTGTTTCTTTTATGTATGTAGGTGCCCGTATATTAGGGGGATAAATATTTAAGATTGAAATCTCCTCTTGACCAATTTTTCCTGTGATGAATAAGTAGTGACCCTCTTGGTCCCTTTTAATTGCTTTTAGCTTAAAGTCTACTTTGTTAGATATTAGGTTTGCAACCCCTGCTTGTTTATTAGGACCGTTTGACTGGAAAATCTTTTCCCAACCCTGTATTCTAATCCTGTGTCTGTCTTTGCAGTTGAGGTGTGTTTCTTGTAGGCAACAGAAGGATGACTTCTGTTGTTGTATCCATCTTGTTAGTTTGTGACGTTTTATAGGAGAGTTGCGACCATTGATATTAAGGGAAATTAGTGACCATTGATTCATATTTCCTGCCATTTTTGGTGGCATCTTGTTTGTATTTGCTTTATCTAGGGTATTCTTCTGTGGACTTATTGATTGTGATTTCGTGGGTGTATCTGGGGTCTTTAGGTTGGAGTTTTCCCTCTAATATTCTCTGTAGTGCTGGATTGGTACATAGATATTCTTTCAGTCTGACTTTGTCCTGAAATACCTTGTTTACTCCATCTATGGTGATTGATAATTTTGCAGGGTATAGTATTCTAGTTTGGCATCCATGTTGTTTTAGTGTCTGTATAACTTCTGACCAAGCCCTTCTAGCTTTCATCGTTTCCATTGAATAGTCAGGCGTTATTCTGATGGGTCTGCCTTTATATGTGAGTTGGCCCTTTTCTTTTGCAGCTCTTAAAATTTTTTCTTTGTTCTGTATGTTTTGTGGCTTGATTTTAATGTGGTGCGCTGATTTTTTTTTTTTGGGATCACATCTATTTGGTGTTCTGTAAGCTTCTTGTATCTTTATAGGCATTTCCTTCTTCAGGTTAGGAAAGTTTTCTTCTATGATTTTATTGATAACATTATCTGTGCCTTTGAGCTGGTATTCTTCTCCTTCTTCTATTCCTATTATTTTCAAATTAGGTCTTTTCATGGTGTCCCAGATTTCCTGAACATTTTGAGTTATGGCTTTTTTAGTTTTACTATTTTCTTTGACTGATATATCTATTTGAGCTACTGAGTCTTCCACTTCAGAGATTCTATCTTCCATCTCTTGAACTCTGGTTGTTATGCTTGTATCTGTGGTTCCAGCTTTTTTCTTCAGGTTTTCTATTTCCATCTTTGCCTCATTTTGTGCCTTTTTTATTGCTTCTATTTCAGCTTTTATTTCAGCTTTTATTTTAGCTTTTAGTTCCTGGCACGTTTCTTTCATAGATTTGTTTGTCTCTTCCGATTTTTGTTTGTGTTTTCTTCTATTTCTTTAAGGCTTTTTTTCATTTTTTTTTCCTTCTTTATTTTGTATTTATCAAAAAAAACAGTAAAGAAAATTTAAAAATGCTGAACAGTTAACAATAACTATACAGAGGATAATAATCATAAGCATGGCTTATCAAGGGTGGAAATGCAAATAAGATTACTACACATATCTTTTCTTTGTGTTCAGCTTTCCCTCTGAATTTTTTTTTCATCCCTGTATATCCTTATTGAAAATCTCTTCCCCCTCCCACCACATCTGATCATTTTCTTCTCTGCAACTCCCCATCCCCTCCCTGGGCAGGGAGCAGACAGTCCTATGGTCACACTGGCCCAATAATGCTTGGATCAGTCTTCACTCCCGGCCAAATCCAGTTCTGTCCCCCCTCCCTCAAGAGTGAGTCAGGTGTTCCTATAGATGGACTGGGGTTTGAAGGGTCAGTGCAGGGTGTTTCTGATCCCAAGCTGTTCAGTGGTTGTGGTTTACTGCTTGGGCATGTTTGGTTTTTTTTCCTGTTTGTTTGTTTAGAGACCACTAGTGAGTGTGTACATCCCCTGCTTATCTCTCTGAGTTTGTGATACTTCGCTCAGGAGGATATTCTCCAAATCCATCCATTTGCCTGTGAATTTTAGGATATCATTTTTTTTTTGTTGGCTAAGATCAAGTGTAGTATCTGTTCTTATCAGTATTATGTAATTTTTTGCACTGACGTTTGCCCATGGCTTCAGTGGTTCACGATTAGATGGCTCCTGGTCAGTTGTGGCACTCGGGTTTGTATGCCTCCTGTCACCTTTCTGGACAGGGTCTGAATCTATCCTTCCGGGACCCCTGTAGTTGTCTGTTCCCTCAGTTCGATGTGGAGGTTGGTAGCCGTGCAGATTCCCTCAGCAGGAGCTGTGGGTATGGTGACAGGCAGAGTTTATCTGCACCTGCTCCAGAGTGCACTGGGACTCTGCAGACAGCACTTGGTCCACGAAGCGGAACTGGAATAGATGGGAGCTCAAGTCTCCCTCCCTGGCTGGGATATAGGTGCTTGGGGATTTTATTTTTTTTTTTTATGACGAGAGTTCAATACTTTTTACAAAACTGCCAGTCATGTCTCAATAAATACTGCATTCTTCCTGAATGAGTCATTTATTTCCTTTCTATAGGAGCAGTGGCAGATGAATTAAGTCCACAGTCCCTGCCCTCTGTTAGCAGGTTACTAGCCTTAGGTTTCTATGGTTGAAAGAACCATGGAAAGCATGTCCAGGTTTACTATTAGACCTATGTCTTGCTAGCCTTCTCCTGGAAGAGAACTTGTGGTCCTGAAGGATGCATGGCAGAAAGAGGGTGAGGGACTTCTTTCACTCTTCTCAACCAGGTATACTTATCAGGGCAAAGGAAGACAAAGTAATCATCATTGTCCAGACATGCAGGAAAAGTTTGTTGAAGTTTGTTTTTAGGTTGTATTTTAAAACTAACTTACTAACTAGTTTATTTTGTTGGGTCTATTTCATGAGCCCTGAGTTTTGGCTAATCCATCTCCCATGCCCACCTTTCCCTATCCAACTGTGCCATGCACACTTCATCTTTTAACCCTCCTTAGTCTTCCCTCTTTTGTCCTTCCCTGTATGTTCTGTTATCCTCTGACTTATATTTTCTTGGATTTGGGATGCATAGTACTAGGCTTCTATACAGCTTTTCATATCTCCTTCCTTTGAATTATACCTGCTTTTCACCTCCTGATTTCCACCATAGTCACACACTCCTCCTTGCATAAAAGGCTTTCTGCACCTAGCATTCCACCTCACAGTTCATTTTGCATATAACTCCACCAGCAGCACAAGGATCAGGAAAGATCACAGATGAGGCCTCAAAAAAATGTGAGGACCGGAGGCTAGGGAGAGGTGCTGTGGTATGCTGTGTTCTAGACATGACAAGACTGTCACAGTCATGATCTCTCAGTATCTGGGGTTATCTGCACAAGCTCTGTCAAGCTGGCAAAAATTTCGGCATAGGTGGATTGCTGGTGTCCAGAACAAAGCTCTCACTAAGGAACTATTAGCAGTGGATGGTTGCTGGGGAAGGAGGACTACTATTTATTCAGAATGTGGTCACTAGCAGATGTCCCATGTTCAAAACTATTAGCAGTGGATGGTTGCTGGGGAAGGAGGACTACTATTTATTGAGAATGTGGTCACTAGCAGATGTCCCATGTTCAGTGAGTGCCCCGTTCCCAGGCACTTATGGGCAGCTTTAATCTAATGTGTTATGGAGAAAGAAGATAGATATGGTTGGAGGGAAGCAGATTGTGGATATTCCAGGAAGCTGGATGGAGAAAATGGCAGTAGATTATAATCATATGTCATTGTAGACATATATGAAATTCTCAAAACTAAAGAAAAAATTAAAAAACATAAAGACTCATTAATGATTGGCAAATCTATACCATATGGTTATAATCTAAATATTTTTTTGTAAATATGTTACTAGAAAAGTCTCCACCCATTATTTACATTCCATTTATGTCTTATAGCCTGCTCATCTAGCAGAATTATAGAGACCATATATATGGCTTTTAAAGTATAAATAATTATTATCTATCAGTTCACTAAAGAACTTCACTGCTATTGGCTTATAGCAGAGTTGTGTTGGGTATCATTCTGTTGTTCATAGGCACTGCTAGTTATTTATTATCTGGATTTCTGTACTATCTAGTTCATAGGGGCCTATAAAGTTCTGTACTATATCTATACACCATTGTATGGCTCATAAGTTCCTCAAGTAACTCATTATCTAGTGATCCACCACCTAGGAGATCACAGGTACCTTCAGTGGTTCATCCTCTGTTCATTACCCAGCAGCTCATGTTTAACCCTTGTCTTAGGGTTTCTCTTGCTGCAATGAAGCACCATGATCAAAACTAACTTGGGGAGGAAAGGGTTTATTTGGCTTACACTTTTACATTGTAGTTTGTCATAGAAGGAAGCCAGGACAGGAATTCAAACAGGGCAGGAAACTGGAGGCAGGAGCGGATGCTGAGACCATGGAGGAGTGCTGCTTACTAGCTTGCTTCTCATAGTTTGCTCAGCTTGCTTTCTTATAGAACCCAGGACCACCAGCCTAATGATGTACCACCCACAATTGGCTGGGCCCTTTCTCATCAATCACTAGTTAAGAAAATATCCTACAGGCATGCCTATAGCTCTGTCTTATGGAGGCATTTTCTTAATTGAGGCTCCCTCCTCTCAGATGACGATACCTTGTGTCAAGTTGACATAAAACTATCCAGCACATCCCTATACCATCTTGTACCTCAAAGGCCCTTTGAATAGTTCATAATTTGGCTCTACACCACTGTGTTGTTTATGGCTACATCCCATAGCTTCTCATCTAGTTCTGCATCATTGGGTCTCCTGGGTAACTAATGGCTTGCTCTCTGATTTTTACCATCTAGTAACATGTGTTCCCTATCTTTCTTGTCCTTTTCAGCCATCTCAGGTGACATAAGAGCTTCTGCCTCACTGTACTAGGACCAAATTTTGTGTTAGCCTGCCTGGTACAATCCTACCTTGAAATCTCTTGCCTGCTTTCTGAGCACAGATGTGGTGCCAAATGACTGACCTGCACCATTGTTTACAACCTAAATAGGCTGACTGACTTCCCTGGTCTCCAAAATGTAGAAATAGTACTTTAACTTAAGAAAGGGTGACTGCTCACTGTGACACAGACAAGTGCAGAACAGTCACTGAGTCAGTGCTGCCTATTCCACAGGCTAGCCCACCATTTCATTACCTCAATGTGCTTGGACTTCACATACACACCTGCTTTCATTTCCTTTCTGCTTGCATCCTAACTAGTTGGTGATGTGCCTCACCTCCATCTTACTCCTCATCACAAAAAAGACCATTTAGATGTGTGGGTTTATTTTTTGATTCCTAAAATTATCAACTGGAGGGATTCTGGATCCAGAATTTAGCTTGCAAGTGGTTCAAATTTATATGATAATAACTATGTCACATGAAGTCAGACTTTAATGTTGCTGCTGGGAATATATATTTTTAGTAGTTAAATCAACTCCACCAAGTAACATCCAGCATAACCCATTGTCTGTGCACTGCCATGCTGATCCAGATTACCAAATGATTAGACCTTTCCATAAATCAGACCTAATATTTAATAACATTGTCAAATAGAATATAGTGTTAATAGTTTAAATGTCAATTTTTACAGCTCATTGAGTTCTTTGAATAAATAGATGAGTAGCTTGTCTCAGACCTTGTGTCTAGAGACAGTAATTTTTCAGGGAGGAAAATAGCTTTGGAGGCCACAGTCTTTACAGAAAGTATTTTTTCCTTCTTAGTGTGTATCATTGAGGTTGCAAAGTAAGGAAACAAATTCAAGGAGAATATGACACACACAACTTATTTATTTTTCCACCTATCTAATGCTTCCCTGGGTACCACCTTTCAGTGTCTGCAGTGGTTCCTGCCCTCTTCCTTTCTGCTCTGTGGTGAGGGCTTCTCTCCCTATGTGCACTTCCAGCTGAGTGTCAGGATCAGTTCTATGAAGGGATAGGACAGGTGTTCCACAGGAGCACTGCAGTATTCCACTGAAAGACTGAAAACTTTGGAACTCTACAGCACCCACCTTGGGCAGGATCTAGGTTATGGAGATGGCCTTGTATGTAGCAGCATCTTGGTTCTGTAGCATAATAAAAGTTCCTACTGAGAAGAGAAGACACTTCTCCAAAAGGGCACTTCCTGTGCTTTTGGGATGCTTGATTAAAAGACTAGGATAGTTTGGCATAAATAATGAGAAAGGGATGGAAAAATATAGGCAGTGGAAAGCAACAAATACTGACATCTACCTGCACAGTTTAGGACCTAAATTATGTCCTCCGTTCACTTCCAAGTTAGTATGGAGTGCAGCTCTCTAAGCATCCTTCCCTCTGAACCACTCACATTGGATGATCGGTTTTTCATTTCTATACCTTTTGTATCTGCTTTAAAGCACTTTATCCATTTTACAGGTTGAATGGTCTCTTCTCCTTATCCATTCCTTTATTCAGTTATTCCCTTATTCAGTCTTCATAAAAATGCAGTGTGGGTTTTCCTGGGGGTTCTACATGTGAGCATAAATTGCATGTAATTTAATCTGTGGCTTTAAGCAATTGAATTCACCTTGTTGAATCATTGGTGAGACTTTAGGGATGTCTGCCCAGCTGTGATATGGATTTATGAATGTGAGAAGTTGAAAGAAACCAGTAAGCATTGTAGCCCAAGGTATTCAGTAGCTGTTAGGACCTGGTGTTAGCATCTGCCATAGGACAGGAAAAGAGAATTAAACAAAATAAAGACAAACACCTCTCAGTCTTTCATGAGAAACAGCTGGCACACATAAAATTAGATGCACATATATGAGTTAGGTTTGCATTTTTCTTTGCCAACTTTAGGAAAAATATACATTTCTATCACCTTCAAATGTTCTCTGGTCATGGTCATGTTCTTCACACAGAATACATAGTACTACCTTCCTTGTGGCTCATATACATAGATTCATGTTCACTTTATGTCACCCAGCAGAGCTCCTATAGGCCTGGCCTATGGCATTGAGATTATCAGCACTATAACTTTTCTTCCTTTTGTTCCTTCCTTCCTTTTTTTTTTTAAATAGTATTCCACTTTAAGGACAATCTCAATGTGTTTACCCACTCTGCCTGGAACGCATTGCCATTTTTGACAATTTAAGACTTCTATGAATAGGACAATATAAAGTTTTACACAAGTCTTATGTGGAGTTAGGTTTGCATTTTCCTTTGCCAAAGTGGTGGGCCTTCACGGTCATGGAGTAGGTGTGCATCTATTGCTGTATAGAAATGGCTGTGTGTTTCATACACACCCACCAGCAACATGCTACTTGTTCAGATTTATAGACATTACAACCAACATTAGTGTTGCCAGCCTTTGTGACTGACTTTAAGTTATAGTCAATTTTATTTACTTTTGGCTAAATCATAGCCAGTTCAGTGGGAATGAGAAACTACTTCATTAATTGTTTGAAGTCGGTGACCATAGAAGTTAAGTAGTTTTTCATGTGCTTATTAGACAGTCATACGTCTTCTTCAGAAGTGTGAGCTCAACTCTTTTGTTAATTTTCATTGGGCTTTTCATCCTTTCATTGTTGATTTATATGAATTTTTAATATATTCTAGATATAATTCCTCAATGAACCATAAGTACTACAAATATAATTCTCAGAACTGGCCCATTCATTTTCTTAATGGTGTCTTTTAAGAAGCAGAAAATTATAATTTTTATAAAATGCTATGTATCATTTTTTTTTGCTTTTTTATGCTCAATACTTCTGTCCTGCCTCAAAACTATTCCCTAATCTAATATTCAAAGTTTCTTCAATTTATGTTGCATCTAAAGTATATGTTTTTATTTGGAATGAGGTAGTTGTCTGTTGTATGAGGTTTCTGACTCTGTATGGGCCAGAGGTTCAACCTGCCCATGGCCACTTTTCCTCAGACATTTATTTTGATTTTATCATGTTTGGCCTATGTCTCAGGCACATTGCTAGCTAACTCTTTCATCTTAATTCAACCCATTTCCATTAATCTATCTGGCCACCTGGCTGTGCCCATGGCCCTTAGCTTACCTGGATCCCTTACATCTTTCTTCTTTAGCGACTGGATGGAGTCTGTCTTAATTCTACCCTCCTCTACCTGTCTCTGATTTTATGCCTACTGCTATGGTGCTTGCCACAGGCCAAAATAGTTCCTTTATTTACAGAATGATTTTCACAGCATATAGAAAAACATTCCCACTACAATTGTCCAGGTTCACTTATTGTCTATAATGTTTGCTTAAATGGGCATCATTTGCAAAAAACAACAACAAAAAAAATACTTGGCTATCTCAATAAATAAATGAGAGCCTTTGATTGATACTCAGAGGCAATATAGATGTTCTGTTACCTGTTTCTCTATATCCATATCCCCCTTGATCAATATGTTTTAATACAAGTATAAAAATGACATCTACAGTATTATAGTAATTCTATAAGTTAGGAGGATGAATCTTTTAGTCTTCCCATATAAAATTGATTGTACACCTCTGAACTCTTTTTTTTTATCCAGTCTATTTGTATTCCAAAATTAAAGAGAATATTCCATTATCTACCTTATCATTGTGAGTCTAAAGTTTCATATCTAATATACCTTTTAAACTAAAAAGAACTATACCTACAATTATTAAACCTTCAACCACATCAAAGACCACAGAAGGATATAATATTATGCAAATAAACAGGAAGTGCAAGCAACTTCCAA
>PVIH01031311.1:0-10998 GCA_004025045.1 Sigmodon hispidus | reverse complement strand
TCTGCTCCCTGCCCAGGGAGGGGATGGGGAGTTGCAGAGAAGAAAAATGACCAGATGTGGTGGGAGGGGGAAGAGACCTTGAATAAGGATATACAGGGATGGAAAAAAAAATTCAGAGGGAAAGCTGAACACAAAGTAAATATATGTGTAGCAATCTTATTTGCATTTCCACCCTTGATAAGCCATGCTTATGATTCTTCTCCTCTGTATAGTTATTGTTAACTCTTCCGAATTTTAAATTCTTTTTACTTTTTTTTTGATAAATACAAAATAAAGAAGAAAAAGAAAAAAGAAAGAAAAAAATTTGCAGGCTAATGAATGGATTTGGAGAATATCCTCCTGAGTGAGATATCACAAACTCAGAAAGATAAGCAGGGGATGTACTCACTCATAAGTGGTCTCTAAACAAAGAAACAAGAAAAAAAGCCAAGCATGCCCAAGCTGCAAACCACAACCACTGAACAGCTTGGGATCAGAAACACCCTGGACTGACCCTTCGGATCCAACTCCAACTATAGGAACACCTGACTCACTCTTGAGAGAGGGGGGACAAAACTGGATTTGCCAGGAGGGGAGACTGATCTAAGCATTATTGGGTCAGTGGGACCATAGGACTGTCTGCTCCCTGCTCAGAGAGGGGATGGGGAGTTGTGGAAAGAAAGAATGACCTGTTGTGGTGGGAGGGGGAAGGGACCTTGAATAACAATATACAGGGATGGAAAAAAAAATTCAGAGGGAAAGCTGAACACAAAGTAAATATATATGTAGCAATCTTATTTGTGTTATCACCCTTGATAAGTCATGCTTATGATTTTTATCTTCTTCATAGTTATTTTTAACTTATCAGCATTTTAAATTCATTTTACTCTTTTTCTTGATAAATACAAAATAAATAAAGAAGAAGGAAAAAATAATAAAAAAATAAAATGTTGGAATAAAAACAAAAAAAAAAACAAAAAACAAAAAAAAAGAGTCACTGACCCATCTTCTCAGCTCAGACTTGCAAGTTTTTGGTACACTCCAAAGCTAAATTACATAGTATTAGTTTCAGTAAATATCCAACACCATTGCTCTCATTCAATAATCGAAATGTGTAATGCTAGGCCATTTGTAAACAACAGAGTTAACCTTACGTAGTATAATGCTATAATATCAAAATTTCTGCTAACATTATTTTAAAGGATGTTAAGTTTTTCTTTTTCCAGAGTGAAACAAAATAAAAAACATGGTCATTTGAAGATATTTAATAAATATTCCTTAACTCCTTTCACAGAATTTTTTGAAGTTGGACCGTAGGTATTTGAGTCTTTCCCAGCCACTCTGGGCTCAGTGATTCACTGAACTTTTCAAAACTTTGTTCCTATAAGTCTTAGTCTTGTCTGAGTCTGTGATCATCATGTTGTAAATTACCTGTCAGAGCACTGTTTAAATTGCCTTTTCTTCTCTATCGACAGGACACACAGATTGGAGTGACAAGGTTTTGATGATAGAAAGGGTAATTAAAAGACTTCCTGTTATGTGCATAGAGGAGATGGCTAGAATTGGTATTAGAAAACAAAAGATCAGGAATGAAAGAAAAGATTAATACTCTTGGGAGAAGGTAGAACTCCTATTAATGTAAGGCTTTATGTAAATGGAATAAAATATGGAAACATTTAATAGTTTGTTCCAAGTCACTTTTGCTCAGTGGGAATAAATCTGAAAGCATATTTGATGATGAGTAGAAATATTAGTTTCAAAATACAAATATAAAAGTTCTAAATTCTTGGTGCTGGGTGTTAGATTGTTGCAGCCACACTCCTACCTGCAGAGGCTCTGGCCCCACCTGCAGAGGCTTTGATGGGCCTCTGAAGCCCACTTTTAAGGAGTTCTGAATGATTTCCCTTTAAAAAGCTCCAACCACATGGAAGATCTCTTCTTTTTCTTCTTCTCTGCTCTCTAACCCCTCTCTTTCTCTCTTCCTTTCCCCTCCCCCACCCATCCCTTTAATAAATCTAACACGGCTCTTGGCAGTGTGCTAGCGAGTTCTTCCATGCACAAAATACTAACACTGGGGAGATATCTCAAAGGTTAAAGTACTGATGTATTGTTAAAACAACAATAAATCACACTCAGCAAACAGCAAGCCTCCGCTGGTAATGCTAATACAAATGCATCCCTGAGTTTTCCTAGCCTGTCCTAGTCAAAATGTGGAGCTTGAGATTCAGTAAGAAACCCTGTTTCAAAAGACAGGGTCAAGAGGGATCGAAAATAGACACCTGATAATGGCCTCTGGCTTCTACTTGCACAAAAACCATGTATGTGAGTATACAACACAGCATGCACAGACAGACACCAGACACATGCATACACATACACACACACAAAACCTCTCCCATAATAGCCTTTCTCTTTACTTTTAAATTCACTGTTTCTTTTTTTTTTAACATAAAACTCTAAGTAGTTTATTATCTTTCAGAGTGATCATTTATCCACATCTCTACTAGACATTAGAAAGCACTGACTAGAAAAGATTGTACATATATATGTTCTAAGTTATTTTACTGTATTAAGTGAATTGTTTAAGAAATGATGATGGTGAGAGTGATTGGAAGGGACAGGAGGGGAGGAAGCTTGAACAAGGGTATATACACATAAAAATATGACTTTATTGCAATAAAAAAAGAAAAATGAAATGATGATAGTTATATGTAGTTCATGATTAATGGCCAAAACTAAAATATTGTTTTATGTCTGAAAACAATTATTAAATATTTTCTTGATATTTCATATGTTATGTTCAATTATCCATATTTTAAAGAAAAATGAGATGTGCATGCTTTCTATGACAAAAGATATTAAAACTTAATAATGATTTTCCACTTTGTGTACTTGGCAAAAAATTTATTCCTCTTGAAACTTGCTGAAATTCAAGTAAATGATATTTTTATGTGATTTTTTTTGTGGCTCAGTAAGCAGGCTATTAATAAATACTTGGGAGAAATTAAACACATGGGGCTATTTAGATGAAAAACTGGTAAAATGGCTTAATTCCAAGCATGAATTCCTGAATTTTCTCTTCAGAGCCCATGATAAAAACATGTGTAGTCCTTGGTGTGATTGTAGTCTCAATGCTGTGGGGAAGGAGACAGATTCCCAGGCCTAGCTGGCCAGGAAACCTAACCTACTTGGAGAGTCCCAAGTCAGGGAAAAACCTTTCTCAAAAAATAAGAGAGGTGGTTGTCATGTCACATGTGGTAGATTTCTTCCCACCACACGCACAAGCACACATAGGTACCTATGGGCAAACCTGTGGTACATTTTCTTGATTGATGATTGATATGGATAATCCCATCTCATAGTGGGTGGTGCCAATCCTGGGCAAGTAATTTTGGGACCTCAAAGAAAGAAGAAAGCCGGTTGTGCAAGCCACAAGGAGGAGCAAGACAATAAACAACACTCCTCCTTAATTCTGTAGCAGCTTCTGCCTGTGGATTAATGCCTTGACTTTATTATATGGTGGATTATGAGCTGTAAAATGAAATAGGCCTTTTTCCTCCCAAGATGCTTTTGCTCATGGTGTTTTATCATAACAGTCTAAACCATTAGACATCTTGCATTAGATAATTTATGATGACAGCCTGAAAGAATGAAGATAATACTTGACGAAGATTTTGCCATATTTCAAAAACAAGTTTCTATAAATTTGCATTAAACTAGTTATTGTTAAAAAAAGTTTATTGCTCAGTAATCTCTAGCTTGCTACATAACTTTCATAATCAATTCTCTTGATTATTCCTGGCAGAAAATAATGTAGCATTCAAATAATGACAATACTATTTTACTATATATGTTTTTCCTCTAAACATTGCAACAACTTTTTAATTTTTTATGTTTTGAATTGGCTAGCATATGTGACATAGTTATAGAGTGGTCACAATTATGATCCTTACAGTTTTCAGACTTGATTGGTATCATGTCTAGGATTTTATTGTTGGGAAAGATAATTTTATTTATCATATTCAGGTAAACTATTTTTAAGTACACAAATACAACCTGCTCAGTCTATAAGATGTTATTTTGTATGAATCTTTTCAGGACTGATCTTTTGATATTGGATAAGCAATTAAAAGACCATTTGGTATTTTATAACCAGCTGTTCTCTGATGAAACCATTTCTCCTACTCTCAGCATGCCTTAGTAACCTGTAGTTCATGGGGTATAGTTGATAGCTGATGAGCTTTCCACTGTTTCCAATGACATGTCCTTTGGTGTCATCCCTGCTCATGCTGTGCTTAGGCTTCATGTTGGTGAGATTTTAGATGTGTCACTTCTGACATTGTTGGAGACATGATCTCACAGCAAGCTTTCTGTTCCTCTGACTATTAAAATCTTTCTGCCTAATCTTTCATAATGATCCTTGGGACTTAGGTACAGGAGTTGTTCTTATAGATGTATTGGTTATGAGTGGGCTCAACAGTTTGATAGCATGCTATATAAACTGGACATGCAGGTTCCATAAGAACATTATCTTTGAATTTTGACAGAACAAGCCAAGATTGTCCTTTAGGTTCCTGCTTTGCACTGAAAACTGCCAGACATTCTTCTAGACTCAAGGACAAGCAACTGACAAACTATGCCAGATTGGGCAGAACTGTCAGCTCTTCAAATGTTCTGCCTCACTGAAAGGTATGTCAGAGACTAGATATTGTAATTATAATTATTGCTTGATATCTGTTTTATTATATGTAATTTTTTCCTTTGTTAAAATCAAAACTTTCCTTTTTTTAGTTAGAATAGGAGAAATGATGTGGGAATGACTTTCTGTACTCTGTGAATATTAAAATAAAGGAACTGGTTTGGCTCATGGTAGGCATCACAAAAGTAGGTGAAGAACTCCAAGCATAGGTAGGAAAAGAAGGGTAGAATCAGACAGAGACACAATCCAGCTGTCAATAAATAAATAAATAAATAAATAAATAAATAAATAAATAAATAAAATAAAAAAACATGTAAGGTAACACAGGTGAGCCATGGGCCATGTGGCAAGACAGATTAATAAAGATGAGTTGAATTCAGATGAACAAACTAGCTAGTGATATGCTGAAGCCAGAGGCAAAAAAGCATGAAATTAATATAGGCATCTGAGTCATTTTGGGGAAGTTAAGCAGGGCGAGAAGGCCCTGATCATGGGCCTAGTTTGTTTGGGCCTCCAGGTATGTGGGTCTCCACCCCTGCTGGATGGGCCAGAAACCTCATTCTACACTTAGGTCCAATTAGAGGACTGCTGATTATCACCAAGTTATGTGCACCACTACTGTACCCTTAGGGTTACAGTTCATAGGTGTCATATATGGGTTGGACTGTTGGTTTCTTTTCTTCTTTGATGCTTACATGGTGCTTCTTGGTGAAATAAAACAAGTTTTTGTAGGTTTAAACTAGATATAGTCAAATATCCTACAAGTTCTGCAGATGAACAGGCTAAAATTTATGTGTAACTATTGCACTGAAAATGTGAATTCTTTATTTTTCTTTTCAAATGTATACCAGAATTTTATCTCATAAATTTCATCAAATTATAGTCATACTACACTATTAATGCTTTGCTTTATTATTCCATTACACATTGGTAATGTGTAATTTTAGAGATAAGAGAATAATAGCAATGTCCTATCAAGAGTTGCTATCATTTTTCTAGCACTTAATGTACCTTCACACTTTTTTAGAAACAAGATTTTTATTTAAAATATGGTTTTAATGGTTTTTAAAATAACACTATTTCTATAATAGGCTACTGTATGGTATAAATAATATATTAATGTACAAGGAAAGCAAATTATGTGACTTAGGGCTGGATAGATCTCTCAGTGTTTAAAACTGATATTAGAGAAAGCTGGAGTGTGCTATAACATAAAAAGCCAGATACAGTATCACAGTAATCCCAGAACTCCTGTGATTATGATATAGGTAGTAAAGGGAGATTTGGACAGCCCTCAAAATACTGTGGAAATAGAGCTAATTTCCAAAAGCCATCTACTGACTCCTGTATATTTGTAGTCACATAATAATTAAATAAAATGACAAATAATAGTGTAATATTAAACACATATCTTGCTTTACACTAGTCAGTAATAAACACATAATTTCCCTTAAGAGTCACTGTATTTTTAAAGTTACATATTTTTAGAGGTTAAAGTGTGTTACTCATTTAATAAAATTTTGATAAACTCATATTATGTTTAATCAAAGTTCTTGGTGAGGTCACTGGTGTATTTTATATATGTTGACTTGATTTCTCTTCTATTTGAACATATGGCAATGTGCATTTATTGTAATATCTATTGAATAAGCATCCCCATCTAGAATTTTGTATCCATAAATCAAAAAAGGAAATGAGCTTCCACTAAATATTCTTTTATTTCTGTTTACTTATCAATGCCTATATATTTAAGTCAAAATCTGACCAACTTCTAGTTTGCTC
This sequence comes from Sigmodon hispidus, assembly GCA_004025045.1. Classification (NCBI taxonomy): domain Eukaryota; kingdom Metazoa; phylum Chordata; class Mammalia; order Rodentia; family Cricetidae; genus Sigmodon; species Sigmodon hispidus. The sequence continues at coordinate 4,538 of PVIH01031311.1, read as the reverse complement.
ATTTATTTTTATAGCTTTTAAATTACCTTAAAGAAAGAACTTCAGCACTGTTTCACAGCAACAAAATTTAAGAAGGCCACAGGTGGAGTAGTTTGAAATTGAAACCCAACAAGTAAAATTAACAGACTGGGAATGTTCTTCTGGAGTACAAGATGATGTCAAATGTTTCTACTCCAAAAGTCAAGTCCATATTTTGTTACTGTTCCTGAGAAGACATTGAAAAAACATTACTTCATCCAAGAAGGGGTACAAGGTACAAATTATGAACCAAAGAAATAATTCTATTCAAGTATAGCTTAGTTAAATACCAAGTTTATTGGGGTACAGACAGAAATATAAATGTGGGGCAACTTTGAGGAGCATGAGTGATGCAAATTCAACTATATCACAAAAGGCCATCATCCATAGGTAGCCATGTATTAAAAAAGTCCTGGGACTCCTTACAAGCTAGCTTAGTAAATTGGGTATTATTTCTCCTTTCTGGTCTTATATTTGCTTATTTTTGGGCGAGGGCTTGGTGAATCATATAAATTTCAGGAGCTTCCTGAACCATGTAAGTTTTATTTCCTGAGCCTTGTAGGTTTCACTAACTTTCACTGTCTTAATCTTCCCTATTATAGAGATGTATCTATATAGATGAAACTGGTATGTAACATGTGGGAAAAAACAATAAACAGTAACTAGGGATTAGTGGTTCAATTTTATATACATTATTTAACATGTGAACTAACATTGTGAACATTCCTCTACATTATGAAAGACATAAATATTGCCAAATTTCACAGATGTTTAGAAACAGTGTGAGAGACCTGCTTTTATCAATCAGTCATATAGAGAGATGACTATAGTTGGCTTAAAGAGAAATTCAGTAAAGAATTGATTGTTTACAGTGTGTCTTCTTCCTACTAAAGGAATGGTGGGTTTATATGAAGTTTAACCTGTTTAGTTCTAGGTCCTTGAGTGATTGCAGGGAACAAATCCCTCAGGTAACCCAATCTAATTATGTGATATCATCAAAAATGTCTCAGTTCTGCTGAGATGGCTGAGGTAAAAGTGCTCACCACTGAAAGTAAAAATCTAAGTTTAAGCTTCAATACTTAGATTGTGGAAAAAGAGAACCAATACCTATGAGTCACTTTCTGACTTCCTCATTCATGATGTCGCACATGTGTGTCAATGCTCATACACAAAAGGATACTTCTACTTAATTTCTTTCCAAAAGAAATAACATTTATGTATTAAAGTAATTAGATTTTGGATAGTCTTAGATTGTAGATTTTATCTCTTTGTGCGAATAATTATGCTTCATAAAACTCAGAACTTTTATATTTGAAACATACTTCTAAAAGTATATGTCATATGGGAATGGGAACTCAGTAAAAATGTGCCTGCTATGCAAGAATAAGTACCTATGTTCAGATTTCCAGAGCCCATGTAAAAGCTGAGGATGGTGGTGTACATCTGTAATGCAGGTGGTGATAAGAGGAGACGTTAGGAAACTCGACCTCAATGTCAATTAGTCTAACCCAGTTAATAAACTTCACACTCAGTGAAGGTTACTCTTTCAAGAAATAAGAGAGTAATTGAGGAAGACATAAGATTTTAATCTCTGGCCTTCACATTTGCACATGTATGCATACACACATACACAGTACATAATGAGAAAATATAAACATATATCAGATAAACAAATAATATAAAATTTATCAAAGACATATAAATAACTCTAGCAAGATGGATGACTGATTGCATTATTAAATATTTTCTTTTAGAACATCATCATTTTGACCACTCATACCATTATCCTTATTAATGGGTTCACCCTTCCACAATTAAAATTTATTAGCACAGGAAGAAAAAGGAAAAACTTCATTTAACAATGTTTTATGTAGCCTCTAGCTAGTATTTCAGCTATTACAGGACTAGGAATTGTCATAATTAAATGCTTTAAATGTTTGCATTGTCTCTTTGCTGCAATAACAACCTTGACTAAGATCCATTACTAACATTAGCCCCTTAGGCCCATTCTATTATTTGTTCACTTCCTTCTCCTGAAACCAAGATTCAGCTATCAAAGCATTGAAGTTCACAAATCAAAAGCCTCCTTTGGTTCAATTAACTAACATGCTCAATTTAAAGTAAACACTCTATTCTAACACAGACTTGCCCTTTAAATTTCATAAACTCCATTTTTCTGTGGCAATTACTTGTCCCTGTGGGACAAACAGAGCTTCTACTATCCCTTATTCCATTCCCCTTCTTTCTTACTCTCTGTATCCTGTTTTTCACTTATTCCTTGATCTCTGTCCCACTGGTGCAAAGAAATCTCCTTTGTGCTGAGAACTTGATCTTAGGTGTTCTGAGTCCATATTGATTATTTCACATAAAGGTGTTATTTGAACATTGACTTACAGGACTGCTCCTTAGCCCAGTTTCCTGAACATTTAAACCTTCAGTTACCAGCCTTTTCCCTCTACCAGCATTTTTTTTCTTTTATCATTTTCCCTCTAAAACTCTCATTAATCCGTCACTCTGATAAGCACATTTTAGTTCAGGGTTTAGTACAGTGTGGCTGAAAAGCTTTCCTTTTTCTATTGGTGGTTGTAATATTGGATCTATTGACACATATCAGATTGGATTCTTCTTCAGAACCATTGGGGTCTCTTTCTAGGTGGCAGAGTCTGGATAATGATCCTTCAGTTCCAGAGATCTCTCCAGATACACAGAGATGCCTGATCTCTTGACTTTGCATCACGAGTCACTCCAAAAATTCTCTGCTCTTTAACCCTAATCTTACCCCATTCCTGTCCTAGAATAAATTCCAGGCTACCCTCAGCCTCTGACTGTCAGAATCACACTTGTTCCCATGTCAGGTCCTCCTCCGAAGTTACTGTTATAGCTTCCACCCCATCGTGAAGCCAAATGGGGGTCACTAGCATCAAATAGTGATAGAATGGTTGATATACCCAAAACATTTATATTAATGGTGCACTTTAGCAACCAACATTTACCTTCATTACTGTGGGTGAATTCAGGTAAATGTGGCTCTTCTTTCTTCTCTGTATGCTTCCCACAATCTGTGTGACTCTCATAGTCTCTGAACTTTTCCAAACTCCGTTGTAAACTTTTGTACAATTTCATGGCTTATTTAACCCTCTGTATGTTGCAGGAATCCTGAATGCCAGGCACTCTGTGTACACCAGCTTCTGTGCTGCTGGTGCAAACCTGCTCTCCTTTTTCTCTTCAGCCTCAGCTTGGAAGCTGCAGGCAATGGCTACAGGCTCAAGCTCCTGAAGGCACTGCCACACTTTTCACTGTTTACAGTTGCAGAGTTCTTCTAATTCCTTCCACCTGCTTGAGCTCACTCTTCAACCTCAAATCATCTTTCCCATGTCAGTAGGAGCTACAGCTTCATTAAGCCCATGTCTAGGCCACAGTGCCCAAAAGATTTTCTTTAGGCCCTTCTGGGTATCTACAATATCCCTCCAGTCCCTCAGCTTCCTTCTAGAAGTCCTGCAGCTTCCTTAGGCTGGGGTCTAGGTAACTGTGACCATTCCTGATTTCGGCCTTCATAGCTCTGAGTGCTTGCCTCACCTACACAGCTATAGCACTCCCAGAATCCTCCTCACTGCTATCACTCCAAAAATTCTCTACTCTTTAACCCTAATCTTACCCCATTCCTGTCCTAGAATAAATTCCAGGCTCCCCTCAGCCTCTGGCTGTCAGAATCACACTTGTTCCCATGTCAGGTCCTCCTCCGAAGTTACTGTTATAGCTTCCACCCCATCGTGAAGCCAAATTCTCTACTGTTGTTTACCATTCCAGCTATAATATAATTTATGGTCTTCTTAACACAGACATCCTTCCACCAAGGTCCTTGTCACTTTCCAAATTTATTAACCCTTCCTGTTTTGACATTGCCTTCTGGTTAAACTCAATCATAAAAACTGCTATTATATCCTGTATTTTCCATAAAGGCAAAAGTTGTCTACAGAAATAAGCTTTATTTAGCCTCCTTGTATATGCTTTCAAAGATAAGCCTAATATTAAAAATACTTAATGGATACATGATGCTCAAACTCCTCAGAAATCTGATATATATGGCATTAAAATATTCAATAAAAACCTCCCACAATAAACAGACACCCTCCTAACAAGAAACTTTAAGATTTCCAAAGAAAATAAATGGTAAAGTGCAGTGGCAACTCCATTTGAACTATGAGAGCTCTATCCCATGTCTCATCTGCTGCCAGGGACCTACCTAAACAAAGTAGGGCTCACACTGCTTCCGGTTCCGCCACCGGGACCTGTGCTCTCTGCGGCGTCCCAGCGCACTCTAGAGCAGGGGCAGCTGAACTCTGCACCTGGCCACACCCGCAGCTCCTGCTGCTCAGGGAATCTACTAGGAGCCCTACTGCGACCCTGAACTGAGTGAACTGAGCAAACCAACTGCAGGGGTCTCTGAGGGGCGGATTCGAACCCTGACCAGAGGTGAGGAGGGCTCGGCGGGCCTCAGCGCCTGTATCCTGGCCTGGGAG
>PVIH01031310.1:0-11000 GCA_004025045.1 Sigmodon hispidus | reverse complement strand
AAATTTTAAATCATTGAAGAAAGAAATTGAAGAGGATATCAGAAAATGGAAAGCTCTCCCATGTTCCTGGATTGGTAGGATCAACATAGTAAAAATGGCAATTCTATCAAAGGCAATCTACAGATTCAATGCACTGCCTATCAAAATCCCAACACAATATTTTTTGGACCTTGAAAGAACAATACTCAATTTCATTTGGTATAACAGGAAAGCCAGGATTGCCAAAACAATTTTACTCAACAAAAGAACTTCAGGAGAGTTAGGGTTAGGGTTAGGGTTAGCAGTAAGAAAAAACGATATCCTAAAATTCACAGGCAAATGGATGGATTTGGAGAATATCCTCCTGAGCGAAGTATCACAAACTCACAGAGATAAGCAGGGGATGTACTCACTCACTAGTGGTCTCTAAACAAACAAGAAAAAAAGCCAACATGCCCAAGCAGCAAACCACAACCACTGAACAGCTTGGGATCAGAAACTGGACTGACCCTTCAACCCCAGTCCAACTATAGGAACACCTGACTCACTCTTGAGGGAGGCGGGACAAAACTGGATTTGGCCAGGAGTGAAGACTGATCCAAGCATTATTGGGTCAGTGGTACCATAGGACTGTCTGCTCCCTGCCCAGGGAGGGGATGGGGAGTTGCAGAGAAGAAAAATGACCAGATGTGGTGGGAGGGGGAAGGGACCTTGAATAAGGATATACAGGGATGAAAAAAAAATTCAGAGGGAAAGCTGAACACAAAGTAAATATATGTGTAGCAATCTTATTTGCATTTTTACCCTTGATAAGCCATGCTTATAATTCTTATCCTCTGTATAGTTATTGTTAACTCTTCCGCATTTTAAATTCTTTTTACCGTTTTTTTGATAAATACAAAATAAAGAAGAAAAAAAAAAGAATAGGGGCCACAGACCGAGTAGCCATAGCCTGTCATGTATGTTGTCATGCAAGAATAGGGACTCTGAGCCTGAGAGACACTTGTTTGCATGGTACAAGGGCTTGCTTGCAGGAGGCCAAAAAGGGAGAAACCATCCTAGAGAGATAAATCCTTCCCTACTCATGGGGAATGGCCAGAGGTGAATGTGAGTGAGGTGAGTCAACTGTAACCTTGAATGTCATGGTTGGGTGTTCCTCCACCCTCAAGAACACCAGAGCTTGCCAGATACTCAAAGATCATTCCCACAGGTCTAGGGAAGTGTTTGTACCAACTGGGGTAAAGGGGACTTAGCAATCTTTGCTGGTGTTGGGTGAAGTCCTAGGTCAGAATAGCTCCCTCAGGTGAGGGGGTGAGAAGATACAGAGTCCTCAGGACAGGCAAACAGCCACACACTTGGGCACATGCCCGGTCAGGAAAATTGGACAGTGACTGTTGCTAGGCAGATTTTGAGTGATCAGGAATAGGAACAAAGCAGGTGTTGCTACGAGGCCCTTAGGCAAACTCCAGGTTGGCTCATTCCTGTGTGCATTCCTTGGCAACTGGTTTGAGCCAATTTCCTTACACTGTGGGCCTGTCCTACTACGTATCTGCCCTTTTTTATTTTATTACAATGGGCACTCAGCAGAAGCCTTAATTCTTTGATCCACCCTGGTTGACCTCACCCCAGGAAAGCTCAACAACTGGACTGTGCCTACCTTAGGCTGACTTGCCTAACAAGCTCTTATCTGTCATTGATTACCAGCCTTTAAGGAATATCCATTCCTGGAAAGCTGCCTGGTTGTAGAGGATTAGGCAGCAACCTTTTGAATTTCAGAGAACCAGGCATACATAAGCTGTGGAGGGCAGTGATTTGGATGTCTTAAGAGTAGTTAAAACCTGTAGGACTGCCCTAGTTGCCACCTGTTGTTGCTAGGTGTTCTGTAGGAGACACTTAAAAAGGAGAAAGATTAAAAACACCACCCTGCCAGTCAAAACATATGTGGGTATCCAGGAAGGATCAAACAGCCAAAAGGTCAGTTTGTCATTGTGACCAATTGAGGGTAGAGTCTGAAATAGAGGCACTGAATGAAAGAAAGAAAAAAGAGAAGTAAAACTATAGGCCTTCTCCAAAGACCAGGCACCTTCCAATTTTTGGTGTTCAGCAACAGGTCCATAAAGGGCAGGCCTAGGGAATAATTGATGGTAAATAACACAGGGAAAGCAGAGGAGTTAATTGCCACTGGCTACAGAATGGAAGGCATGGGAACCAGAGCCCATAGATCTTTCCTTTTTGAGTGAATTGAAGGGGCAGTGGTGGTGAGTATGTATATTACCCACCCAGGGCCAATTCTTCTTTGATGCAAACATGCTGACCTGTGACGGGGCACACATCTCTTGCTGGGACCCATATTGACATAGTGGTACTCTGAGGAAAAACACAAGCATACTTTCTCCAAGGGTCAGCAGGGTCGCTGGTGGCTGCCATTGGAGGGAAATAGGGTATTACCACCACATTTTTCCCTTACGTTAAGCACCAGAAGTATCCCTTCTTACTCAATTTCATTACAGCTGCTGTTTGATTTTCTTTTTCTCCTTTGTTTATACATTAACCTATGGGTTCTTTAATTAATCTCTATGTGTATTGGTTTTTTCCACTGACAGAATACAAGAGCAAAACTATGTATCCACATCTGCATCTTTTTTAAAAAAATACTTATTTATTTATCTATTTATTTATCTATTTATTATGTCTACAGTGTACAGAAGAGGGCACCGGATCTCAGTGTAGATGGTTGCTAGCCACCATGTGGTTGCTGGGAATTGAACTCAGGACCTCAGGAAAAACAATCAGTGCTCTTAACCTCTGAGCCATCTCTTCAGTCCCCACATCTGCATCTTTAAGGTCCAGTGTGGTACCTGGCCCAAACTGTACAGTAAGCAAATTATTTTTTAAATGAAAGAAGAAATAGATCAACCAAATAATCATCTAGAATCTAAGAATCAAATTTCTACTATGGTGTTATGGTTGGGATTATTCCTTAGCAGTTTTGGCTGAGGCAGATTACTCTTTTGTTTGAAATGGACTAATTCCAGTCCAATGAAGTGAAGGAGGAATTACAGATGCTGAAACCCAGGGTCCAATTATGTGTCTCTCTTTTTACAGTTTTGATATTTAATAAGAGAACAAAAAGCATGCAGCTGCTTTTAAAATAAGGCAAACGTGAAAATGTTTGGCATAAAAGTAAATCATGTATAAATTTTTTTTCTCTAACTTACATAGAACTGTGAAATAGTGCTAGTTCTAACCATATATAAAATTGCTTGATTTGGGCCCATGTGAAAAACCATAACACAGTACATTTTTGAAAGTGTGTATTAATTTTTAAACGGAGGCATCTTGTTGACTGCAAGTATTTGTAGAGCATAATTATTGGTAACTTATGGTTCTTGGTAATTTTAGAGATACAAGAGAAATTGGATTGACATGTATGTACTTGGAAGTTAGAGAAAATACATTCAACTTTTCCCAGTAAAGTAACAGAAAGAAGATGGTCGGAAGCATTTTGAAAGGGAAGGTGTATGTATCACTTTGGTTGTCTACACACTCACTGAACCACTCTTGAACTGTAAAAGAAGAAAGTAAAAGCCTTTATAGTAACTGGGCCAAGTTCTTCAACCATCTCCTCTAAAAAACTAAAACCTAACTCACTGTAGCCATTTCTGGGTCTTATGGCATAGTATTGTGCCCCAACCCACAGAGTGTCAACATGGGAGACCACCTACAAGAGAGAATGAAGGCAAGGGAGATGCAAAGGAAGGCAGCAGGACAAAAGGGAGCCTGTTCGAGTTGCAATTTTATTCCTGTTTCATACATGCTTAAAGCAGAATATGGGGAGGGGGCAGTCTTCAAACACCTGCAGGAAGCTGGCCAGGGAAAGCAGGATATTGGCAGGGTAAAAAGGTGACTGGTCTTGTTTGAGGGGAGGGTTGCTAGGTAACCTAACCATAGAATGTTCTTGTTATTCTATTCTTTAGAGCTACTTCTATGTTATGGGGAGGGCTGCTAAGTAACCTAGCCACAGAATGTTCCTGTTATTCTGTTCTTTAGAGCTACTTCTCTGTTACTATTAAGCAAACCAGAACATCTATTTTACTTCGGGTCGTGCCGGCTCAGTGGTTGGTTTCTCAGTAAGTTCCCATGGTAGCCTTTAGCTAGAGGCCTAGAGGCTCAAGCCAGGGTATTGGTCCCTGACATCTCCTCCCTTTTTTTTTTACTTAGGACCATTCATGAGTTGAGGAGGTTCAGAGGGGCGACAGAGACTCCATCCCACAGGGTAATCTCTGGGAGGTGGCATTAGAATCCATGGGTATCCCCATGGTCCCTGAGCTACTGGAAAGGCACAGTTTTCAGTGGAGGCAGAAAGAGATTCCTGTGCAACCGCCATGCAATGGAGTATGCCGTCCAGGGTGCTCAGGCTGTAGGAGGACTCCACCGAGTCCTTACCTCGCACAGTCCAGGCTGTGCCCTCTTTGTTCCTCAATACTTGAGCCCATATCCCAAGCACATTAGCAACCCTGCCTGAGATTCAGGGGATGTTCAGGGGGGCTGGGGACCATGCCCCTGTCCTCTAGGTCTAGCCAATGATAATGGACCTGAATGTGTTTCTCCTCACTTTCTCTGAGCTGCGTTTGAACAAACAGCTTCAGTCGTGAGAAAGCCCATGGTCCAAAGGTTAAAATAATAATCAGGGCAGTCCAAAGAGGGAGGGTAGTAGAGTGGTGAGGCATGGAGAGGTGGAGAACCATGTTTGAAACCAGCCGAGCTCCTTTTTCCTTTCTCGCCTATGCTTTTCTAATCCTTCTCTAACCTTGGCCATGCTATCTCTAGTGACCCCAGTGTGATTAGTATAGAAACAACACTCTTCTTTGAGGGCTGCACATAGGCTTCCTTGTTAGAGGAACAGCAAATCCAACCCTTGGCAGTTCTGCAGAACAACCTTTGAAAGGGATGTGAGAGATGTTTCTAGGGCAGAGATGCTGTTGTAGTAAGTTATTCCCAGACGGTTTTGGGTCTGGAGTTTTGTACCTGACGCGCAGCGGCGGTTTTTGTTCCCCAAAGAAATGAATCACACGCTTATCCTTTAGACTGTTTGGCCCATATCTTAAGCTATCTTACTAGCTATCTCTTTCATCTTAATTGAACCCATTTCTATTAATCTGCCCACCACGTGGCTCAGCCCATGGCTGAGCCAGTACCTCTACATGTCTGCCTTCTTCGGAGGTTGGAAGGAGACTGGCTAACTCCGCCCTTCTACCTGCCTGCCTGTGCTGATTCTCCACTCACTTCTACGGTGCTGGGCATAGGCCAAAACAGTGCTCTATTTACAGTGTGCAAAGAACATTCCACCACATTTCCTCTTTTCTGTCTAATTAAAAAGGAAGGTTTCAATTTCCGTATAGCAAAATTACAACAGAACTCAAGCAGGTATTACAGGCACAATATCCAGTCTATTTGTATTCACAAAATTAAAGAGAATATTCCATTATCTACCTTATCATTGAGAGTCTAAAGTTTCATATTTAATATACCTTTTAAACTAAAAAGAACTATACCTATAATAAACCTTCAACCACATCTAAGACCACAGAAGGATATAATATTTTCTAAATAAACAGGAAGTGTAAGCAACTTCCAAAGTCTAGAAAATGACAGAGATGACCCATGTCTGCCTGGACAGTCATCCCAAGTTCTTTTGTAATGTTGGGGCATCTATCTTCAGCCTTTATCGCCCGAAGTCTCTGGCAAATCTTTCAGTGATGCAGGAAATCTGACACATGCCATCAGTTGCTTCTCCTTGTGTCTTTAAGAATGTCTGGGAATGTTTTCTACAAAGCAGTAACCTGAAGGGCCATCTTGGCTTGTTCTGCCAAAGTTCGGAGGTCACTTTCCTATGGAACCTGCATATCCAGTTTATACTGCATACTATTAAGAAGTCAGTACCAGAACAGTTTCTTGTCCAGTGGCTAACTGTTGCCACAAAATGAATTCCACATGAAATTTCTTCAATGCCCATCATGTTCCTGAAATACATTGGTGCTGCCTGGAACAGACCTGTCTCACTGTCCAGAAAAGTCTAAGTTCTTAAAATAATTTAAATGCCATATTCTGCATGTCTTTGAAGTGTTTGAAGACTACCTATCTAACTGAAATATATCTTTGCATACCTACAAAAACCTAACTAACATGATTATAAGTTTGGCTATCACAGATGACTATTAATCTGCATTTCTCAATCACACATTACAAAATAAATGAGTTACATCAGCATTATACCTTAATCAACAATAGAAAAATCCATACAGCATAACAGAGTTGACCTTAAGTTTATATCAATAAACCAAAATATACTTACCTTTTCTAATCATTCCTATATCATATCCTTTCCCCCCTTTTTAAAGATTGACTATGACCATTAACCATTTATAATGAAAACAAACAATAAGTAATATTTTGGGGAAATTGGGCGTAGTATTCTTTCTTTTACTGTTTCCTGCTGTCAAAGGACGTTGATCTCATGGGGTTTTGAAGCTGGATCATCTCAACTGGCCATCTTGGAAGCTGATCTTCTCATGAGAGAGAAATTTCAGGTGGCCTTGGCAAATGAAACCACATTTGCCTAGAACCAATCCACAGGTTTTGATCTTCTGTGGAGACAAAAGGAGAAACTCTTTTCCCAAGTAACATATTCTTATAAACAGATTTTAAAGTCAAGACATCTTTAAAATATAAGTATTGGTTTAACTTAGCAGCCTTAGCAGTCAATTGTCTCTCTGCAATTAGCTCATTAAAAGATAAAAAATTAAAAGTAAACTCAATAACCCTAATCCAGACTCTTTATCTGCCATCTTTATGTGTCCTTTTTATCTTTATTTCCTTATTTCTCTTTCTTAAAGGGTTTCTTTACCCTTTTCTCTCTCTCTCTCTGAAGCTTATGTGTATTTCACATACATTGTACCCCGTTTAGAGGTTTTGTGAGTCTAAATCTGACTTATTGAGAATTCTTAATCATTTTCTATACCCAAAGAGCTTTTAAAAGTTCGGTATCACTTTAATTGCTGACTCCGCCCCTTTTGGCTGTGTTTCAATATGGTGGAGGAGTCCGCACCGCTCTGCTGCTGCCTGTAACCAGAGTGGGCTCAGGAAATGCTGCTACCAGAAAAACCTTTTTTAACTCTGTTTCCTTTCTGTTCAATATAAGCAAAAGCCTTAAATCAATCACACTTATGCCAAGCCTTCCATGAAACGTATAAGTTTAAACTGTTTGCCACGAACACGCCATTTTTAAATTCCTCCTTGAGCACCATGCTGTCTCTGTACCCTAAATCAATTCAAATACACAATTCAGAAAGCCGCTTTTGGCTCTATTTCAGTGATCTAGAAAGTTCTTTAAGTTTTTTAAACTTTCTCAGGATTTATGCAGGTGTTTGGCCCAATGTTGGGAAGCCATTTGTTGTAGTAAGTTTTTCCCCTGGACCGTTTTGGGTCCAGAGCTTTGTACCTGGCGTGCGCTGGCTGTTTTTGTCCCCCAAAGAAATGAATCACACACTTATATCCTTTACACTGTTTGGCCCATATCTTAAGCATATTACTAGCTATCTCTTTCATCTTAATTCAACCCATTTCTATTAATCTGCCCACTACATGGCTCAGCCCATGTCTGAGCCAGTACCTCTACATGTCTGTCATCTTTGGAGGTTGGATGGAGACTGGCTAACTCCGCCCTTCTACCTGCCTGCCTGTGCTGATTCTCCACCAACTTCTACGGTGCTGTACATAGGCCAAAACAGTGCTTTATTTACAGCGTGCAGGAACATTCCACCATAAGATGTCTCTATCTAGCTGCACTATATCCTCATCTATGGAGACCCTAAGTTCAGAGTAATGTTTGTTGGATAAAACCATAGATGCTGTACCAGTCCCTGAGCCCGTGGCACCCAATCTTAACATGATGGCTAAAGTAATGGTTGAAAAAGGCTCTCATTTTTGCCTAGCGAGGGACATTTCTTGGGTTGGCATACCTTTCCACAGTGTAGAAAACTGCTCCTGGGAGTAGTAGGTTAGGCAAGAAATAATCTGGACTAAAATACAAAACAATTGGGAAGTAACAGTATTAAGCTCTCAGGAGATGCAGGGAGTCAGGCCATCGGTGAAGCCCACCAGGTGTCGTTGGTGGGAAGGATGTATCCGGAGGTGTCCAATCTGTTAAGAAAGTCAATGGTGTTACAAGGGGGCTGCAGGTGGGATGGGGCCTTGGCTCTGGCAGTGATCAGACATCTGCTGTAGCGGGAAATCCGAAGCTATGCAGATAAACTGCACCGGAGTGCTGAGCTGGGCGGAGTGTGGTCGACTGGGCGGAAACTTCGAAAGAGGGACGCGCCGGAAAACAGAAGTGGGCACGCATTGCTGGACACGTGGTGTAGGGTAGGAAGGACCATCCTGCCGGGACTGCTCCTGCTCTCTGCGGTGCAGATCGTTCCTGCTCTCCAGGGACTGCTCCTGCTCTCTGCGGTAGGGATCATTGCTGCTCTCCAGGGACTGCTCCTGCTCTCTGCGGTAGGGATCATTGCTGCTCTCCAGGGACTGCTCCTGCTCTCCATGGTATGGATCGTTCCTGTTCTCCAAGGATCGTTCCTGCTCTCCACGGATCGTTCTATTCTCCATGGATCGTTCCTGCTCTTCACGGATCGTTCCTGCTCTCCGCTGTTGGGACCACTCCTGCTCTCCACTTCTCCGTCCTTCTCCTACCTTTTCTCCTCCTCCCCTGGAACAATCCCTGTTCTGTAAGTAACTTTTAAATAATAAAACTTATTTAACATATATTTCATAGTGGGTTAATACCACAACAATTGGCGCCCAATGTGGGGCTGATTCCACGCAACCTGGCCGGGCTCCTCAGCCTCGGAATGAGCGGCTATTTTAGTTTCCACACTCGAATTTCCTGAGAGACCGGATTGAGCTGGTTGCAGCGGCACCATAATATTTGTTAAAAGAAAAAAAGGCTGCATGAGGAATGCCTTCGGGCACCTCTACTGCTGCTGCATATCGCAATTGCGACATCTGCTGGCTATAAGTCCTCATTACATCTGAGTAAGAATTTTTTTCTTTTCTTTCACAATGTCTGACCAAATAAATGTTCAAAATTTTACCCATTTTTTCACAATGGTAATAGAAGATTATTTTCAAGATTATGCATTTAGAGGCTATCTCAACCCAAGAGTTGTTTTGCTTTTTTGTGTGATAATATACTTTATACCTACCTATTTTAAAAGATCCCAGCATAAAGATAAACACATTCCCCATAGGGGGTATTAGGCTAAAATATTCATTAAATATTAGGAAGACTTTGATTTCTTTCTTAATTTCTTCCTTGACCCAAAGATGGTTCAACTTAGTGATATTTAGTTTCCGTAAGTTGGTAGGCATTCTTTGATTTTTGTTGTTGTTGAACTCTAACTCTAAATTTTAGGCCCTGGTGGTCCAATATGTTACAAGGGATTATTTCCACTTTTTTGTATCTGCTGATATTTGCTTTATGACCAATTATGTGGTCAATTTTGGAGAAAGTTCCATAAGGATCTGAGAAATATGTATATTCCTTTGCATTTGGATGGAAGGTTCTGTAGATATCTATGAAATCCATTTGCATCATAACCTCATTTAGACTCCTTATTTCTCTGTTGAGGCTCTGTCTGGTTGATCTATCCAGGGTTGAAAGTGGGGTATTGAAGTCTCCCACTATTAGGGTGTAAGAATTGATGTGGGATTCAAGCTTTAGCAGTGTTTCTTTTACATAAGTAGGTGCCCTTATATTAGGGGCATAAATATTCAGGATTGAAATCTCCTCTTGACCAATTTTTCCTGTGATGAATAAGTAATGACCATCTTTGTACCTTTTAATTGCTTTTATCTTAAAGTCTACTTTGTTAGATATTACTATGGCAACCTCTGCTTGTTTCTTAGGACCATTTGAATGGAAAATATTTTCCCAACACTTTATTCAAAGCCTGTGTCTGTCCTTGCAATTGAGGTGTGTTTCTTGTAGGCAACAGAAGGATGGCTTCTGTTGTTGTATCCATCTTGTTAGTGTGTGACGTTTTATAGGAGAGTTGAGTCCATTGATATTAAGGGAAATTAGTGACCATTTATTGATATTTCCTGTCATTTTTTGGTACTAATTTGTTTGTATTTCCTTTCTCTGGAGTATTCTTCTGTGGAATTATTGATTGTTTGTGATTTCATGGATGTATCTGGGGTCCTTAGGTTGGAGTTTTCCCTCTAAAACTCTCAGTAGCGCTGGATTGGTAAATAGATATTGTTGCAGTCTGACTTTGTCATGAAATATCTTGTTTACTCCATCTATGGTGATTGATAATTTAGCAGTGTATAGTATTCTAGTTTGGCAGCCATGCTCTTTTAGCATCTCTATAACTTCTTACCAAGCCCTTCTAGCTTTCATCATTTCCATTGAACTGTCAGGTGTTATTCTGATGGGTCTGCCTTTATATGTAAATTGGCCCTTTTCTTTTGCAGCTCTTAAAATTTTTTCTTTGTTCTGTATGTTTTGTGGCTTGATTATAATGTGGTGTGCTGACTTTTTTAGGAGGTCATATGTATTTGGTGTTCTGTAAGCTTCTTGTATCTTTATAGGCATTTCCTTCTTCAGGTTAGGGAAGTTTTCTTTTATGATTTTATTGAAAATATTATCTGTGCCTTTGAGCTGGTATTCTTCTCCTTCTTCTGTTCCTATTATTCTAATTAGGTCTTTTGATGGTGTCCCAGATTTCCTGAACATTTTGAGTTATGGCTTTTTTAGTTTTAGTATTTTATTTGACTGATATATCTATTTGAGCTACTGAGTCTTCCACTTCAGAGATTCTATCTTCCATCTCTTGAACTCTGTTTGTTATGCTTGTATCTGTGGTTCCAGCTTTTTTCTTCAGGTTTTCTATTTCCATCTTTGCCTCATTTTGTGCCTTTTTTATTGCTTCCATTTCAGCTTTTAGTTCCTGGCATGTTTC
>PVIH01031309.1:0-11003 GCA_004025045.1 Sigmodon hispidus | reverse complement strand
GGTTGATACCCACATTCCCGCCTCTGTGAAAAAGGGGTATCGGACAGGTCTAATGTTGTCTGGGTGGAGGACACCTGGAGAAGCATTAGTATATGTTCCTTTGCACAACAGAGATCAGGCCTCTACTCTTGCCTGTTGCTTTTATATTAAAAAAGGGGGAACTGTAGGGAGCTGCTTACAGCCACACCTTAAGATGGCGCTGGCCTTGAACGCTCTCCCTGGTAAACAACTCCATATTTGGCTAAGGCCAAGGATCTGGCTTGCTTCCGCGTATCTGAGCCTATCGGTGATGCCCACATGGCTATCTTGGATTGGAAGCCCTGAGGGTATTTCACTAAGAGCGGGCTTCCTCCCAATGTCGTCGTTCCTGAGAGAATGGTTGTTTGTCTGAGTGAGTGAGTGAGTGAGTGAGTGAATGAGAGAGAGAATGAGCTAGTGAGTGAAAGATAAGAAGAAACCAGATTGTGAAAGGCCCGAATAAAGTGCAGAGAGAAGGATCCGGTGTTGCGTGTTCCTTGCGGGACGAGGTGGCGCGCGACATGTTATCTCTGTTAGACATATAAAAAGATATCTTATTTTCTTTCTGAGAGGCTGGTACGTGTCATTATCTTTTAAATGATATTGTACTTAATCCTAGAAAGAGCCAGCCTAAAGTCTAATCCTGATGAAATACTTCATGCTTGTGTGTTCTTAATCAAGTTAAGTAACCTCTCCCTAATTTATTTTTGGGATCTGTGAGATACTTGCTTTTTTTTCCCACTATGTATTGTAAAGTTTGGAAAGTTAAAAAAAAAAAAAGAGCAGAAATAGATGAGACAATGATAGTTGGTTTTATGTTAAACTGAACTGAAAGTTAATGCCTTTTACCCTACAAAATCTCTTCCATGTTAAAATCCTGACTTAGGCTGAGAAACTAGCTATTCAGCATATTTTGAGTGTACTATAAATATTTTTACAACTGCACTTATGTTTATGCAAAAAGAGTACCATACACCTATTTGTCCATCTGTGATAGAGGCATTATATGAAAATGGATAAATAGCAAAGTTCCCATTTTACTGAGCCAGAGTGTTTGAAGAGGTAAAGCTCTTTAAGGCAGCCAGAAAAAGCATTAGAAATAAGGATCTCGCCAAAGAGAACTTAGGGAGAAAAACATCAAGTTAAAAGGAAAACATTAACATCAAGTCAATAGGAAGGAATGATAGTAAAACCCCACTAAATGTTTCTTAACAAGACTGAGGATGAGCAGGCACTTTGGAACTCTGGGGGAAAATGTCATCTACATTGCTCCATAAAACAGCTGCTGTGCAAATCAGAGAAGCTTTAGCAGACTGCTGATGTTAGAACACTGAACAAATCTCAGAATCAGCGAGAATGCTTTCCAGGCCTTTAAAAGTGCTGTTTTCAGTGTTTTCTCCCCCTAAGAAGTTCAGACCATAGACTGAGTAACACACTATTAGCTAGAGAAACTCCACCAAGTATAGACAAACAAGGCACGGATCTACCTTATTTATAGTGAACTAGAATAAGTGATTGAAGGTGGATACAGAGTCACTGATACCCACCCTACTTTCCAGAAGATGAGAGGCATAAGGAATGTAGATTGTTAGCAATTTAGAATTGATTGTTGGGAAGGACATTTCAAGACAAAATAAGTCTTTACAACACTTACCTTGGTACAATTAAAATAATATTTTTAGAGGCCTTATGAATGTGACATTTTCTTGTTTATAATAAGATGATTTTCTTCATCTAATGATTGACATTAACTTCCTGTTTGTTTTTTTTTTTCAAAAAGACTTGTTTCTTCATTCATTTCTGCTTGCTCTGTAGCATGCAGTTTAGTAACTTTGTTTTATATTTAATGATTTCCTTTTGTAACAAAGTAGTACAAACACTCCACCACATGGAAATCTTATGTCAGGAAATGACAAAAATCATTACAGTTTCTATCTATGAAGCTCAAAGTACACAGTATTTAAAAATGATGTAATAATAATGTATTCAAACTGTGTCTTCCACTTTTAAAAGTGCAGACGGTTTGAAGGTAGACTGAAAAGAGTAAATGACCACTTTTCAACATTTTAACTTTGCCCTTTATTGGAATGCAACTGACTTTTTCTTTATCTGTTATATTCTTACTTTTGGTTAATCCTTTATAACCACCTCATGTTTAGAAAGTTTGTATTAGTCTGGAATTTTACATGAGCTTAGTTCTGATCGAAACTGCCAAATTCTACCCTCCTTCCTCTCTCCACTTCTTGCCTCCCTTTTTTTCTTCTCTCATATTTGGTGTATAGTAAATGGAAAGTCAGCAGGAGTGCATGCATAACATACATGTTTTCCCATGCATATGAGGTTAAAACTACAAACTAAAAAGTGTCATTTGAAATGGGTAAATAAAAGAATGATTGTTTTTTTTCTTGGGCTCTAAAGCCCACCAGTAAATAAAGGAAGGTACATTTACCTCCAGGAAAAAGGACCTAAAATGTTCAGATGTTGTTTAGGGCTAGCTTCCTTGTTAATAATAAGTAGCAATTATGGTACTAAGTTTTTTTTTAAATGGTTTTATCTTTTTCTATTTTTAGTACTGCAGTTATTTGTAGTCGTATTACATTCTGGTACATTGTAAATATTTGTCACTCTTACTGGTTTAATAAAACAATGATTGGCCAGAAGGCAGACAGGAAGTGTGGGCAAGGATACCAGATTAAGAAAACTCTGAGAAGAGGAAGAACCGAACAGAGACACTCTGAGCCTCCAACTAGAGAGCAAGTTCTAATGGAACTGTGTAAGGCACGGGAAACATAAAAAGACAGATTAATGGAAATGGGTTAAGATGAAAGAGCTAGCTAGAAATCTGTTTGAGTCGTAAGCCAATCAGCATGAAATTAATATAAGCCTTTGTGCAATTATTTGGGGCTAAGGGGCAGTGGGGTTGTGGACAGGTCCAAACCTCGGGGCTAGGCCAGAAACTTCTTATTACAGTTATTTCCATCTTTTCTCTGGCACTCAGGTATAAGATTGAGCATTGATCCAAATTTCTGCAGATTAGAAAAACTCAATGAATGATTCTGAATAAGCATCTTGGACCTCTCAATACTTTCTTTGCTCACCATTGGTTTCTAATGTCAACTTTCAGCCTTTGCATGCCTTATTTAAGACCTTTGGGTGAATGTCTAATATTAATAGTGAGAAGTGCATTTTTTTTGTTTGTCCTTCAACAAGCTATTTTGGTCCAGTGATAAAGGAACAAGAATATTTCCAAGGGAACAGATGATGCTGACTAAAAGTGTTTTTAGTATCTGCAGCTGGTAGAAGCACTATATGTTCATCGTCAAGTATGACAGTGAAGGAGTAAGGTTAAGCAATCTTCACAAGTATGTTGATTCAAAGATTACAGCCTATCATGGCCTTACAGTATGTCTTATTTGCTCATATTTTTAAAAAGCACATTTATTGTGAAAAATTAAGATATAGCCATAATAGGCTTTAAGTTTTGTAATTTCACCATAAAACCTGGCTTTATGTCTTTATCGCTATCCCTACAGTCATTAGTTAACAAAGAATCTGGACTTATACTTTTTAATACTATTTTCTATCAAAAGTTGTGTGCTTGTTGAATGGTCATAACCTTAGTTCTTTAAGTGTATGATTACTAAAAGGGTAATTATTTATACATTTCCCTCATCATCCCGGGTTTCTGTGTTCTTCAGCTATATCCACTTGGTCTTTTCCATTGTCTGGCCGAGGACTTCTTGATGTAGCAAACAAAACTATCCCCTTGGGTCTCACTCAAGGTTAGAAAGCCTTTGGTAAAGGAAATTTAATAACCTGCCTTCCTTGCACAATTTCTCTGCCTGTGCTTACCCCATTTACAATGCTTGCACTCCCATCTAGATTGCCTTCAGCTAACTTGTATAAATACTGTGACATTTCTGCAAAGCCCTTGGCCCAGGGTGGGGGAGTCCCATGAGGCAAGGCTACTCCTGTTCCAAATCACAAGTTTCCAGATACAGTTACTTTAGAGTGTGCACTTTGGCTTCCTAGTCATAACTGAGCCACTGCACATTTCTCCTTGGACCTAAATCAGGAAACACTCAGTACTAATGAATTTAAATCTGGCAGCAGTAGAGTGCTACAAATGTCCAGCTACTTATGGCTAATAATTTCAAAAATAAATCAAGAGTTTTGAGTTTAATTTCCCTCTAGCTTCTCTTTGCTAAACATTGCAGGAGGTGCAAGTAGGAAGAATGTGATGTCACAGCAAACATGTGTGTCCACATCATGGGCTCTTGAGGCACCATCAAAACACTGGACCCATTTTGTGGCAGTACTTACTGAAACATGACATGTTTTGTGGCCTTTGTCTGGATGTCTCAATTTGATTTTCCTAAGTGACTCAAAGTCCATCTTGTCTCTGTATGAATCACTGCATCTGGCCAAAGTCTCTCTACAAATGAGACTAGCATGTCATATGTCACAGTATTGATGTTTAGGAAAATGGGACTAAGTCACTACACATTTTTTTTTTGTTTGCTGGTTGGTTGTCTTTAGGTCTGCAGTTAACTGATTTTATTACATCCTTATTCTCAAACAAGCTCACTTGCCCTCAGTCTACCTATGTCTATGGATGTCTTTTATACTATTGAAAGGTATATATTTGGTATTGATAAAAATAATTGTTATTTATTTTTGAGGCATGTTTTTGCTCTTCATTTAATGCTGCTGTTGACCTCACAATCCATTTGCTTCAGGCTGCAGAGTACCAGGTAGACAGGTTTGTACTATCACGCTGCTGGTATAGAGAGAACTTCCAGGCAAAATAAAAGCGAGATTACTATTAAGATTATGAAATGCAAATTTGAGTATTCTCAAGAGCTTTACTAGTTGAACACTAATGTAGGAAAATGTAAGTAAACTAAATACATTTTGGCTGCACAGCATAAAAAACATTTTGTAGGAAGCATTCCTGTGTTTGGAATGAATTTAATTTGTTGATTGTTTTGGCACTCTTTAATAGAAGTTTAAAATGCCTAACACATTAAGAAATCAGGTGTTTATAAATCAAAACATTTTGATACTCAGGGTAAAGATGGCAATCATAGATTTCCTTGATCTTACTTTGAATACTGACTCATAAGATTATTTATGGAAATCATTATCTTCAAAATCAAATCCAAAACTTAGCCACCTGTTTAAGAAAGAGACACATTTTAAGAAAGCAGAAAGAAAACAAAACATACTCTTTTCTGAAAGATGAGAAAGTTGAAGTATATAGTCTCCCGGACTTCTTCCAACTGTGCATGTCCAGCCTGCTACATTTCTATGGTGTTAAAACAGTAAAAGACGAGAGGAAATTTGCAACAGCTTGTTTCGAAGACTACTTAGGGAGTAGGATTTATTATTTCTAAAAATTGTGACTTCCTCTGTACTTTCAAATGACTTCCAGCAGTAATCCTAGTCCTATAGAGTTTAATAAAGTATGTTATGCTCTTGAACTGCCTGTGAAGAACAAAGCCAGCAACTTTCTTTGAACTTCTTTAAGTCTTTTCCCAACATGGCTTTGCTATTTTTGTTTTGTACTTTTTATTTCATTTACAGAAGAATCTGCTGTCAGGATAAAATCAAATTTTTCTAGTTAATGAATATCTAAAAAACTTCCTTTCCTGAGTTTTTGTTGCTATAAAGAGAATCTAGTAGAATTATGTCCTACAGCTTAACCAAACTTCTGTAATAGATATATAACAAATAACTGTGAGAGTCATATTAATATTATGCAAACCAAGATGTCAGCCAGTATTCTCACAGGAACTTACTGGCTGAAAGAGGAAATAAAATCCAGGTTTTCAGGGCACCCACTGCAAGGCATTCTGTGTGGTCTCCCACACTGTTTCCCTTTTGAATTTTTTAAGTCAACAGCAAAATTACCATAGCTGCAATGCCACCAATGATGCTAACATTGCATGCCAAGGGACAATTAATTTGCTTGCTTCTTTACTGACACTGTCTAAGCAACTATTGTCTCACAGGTTGACCTGAGTATCATGAACTTGTTTTTACAACTCTATATTGTCCTTAAAACTACATACCATGACCATCATCCAGGAATTCTATGATGGTGGCTGACGTGCATTTGGACCATGGTTTAGATGCATCAATGCTGGTGAGGATTGAAGACATTAAACGCTTGTCCTCTGCAGAACCAAAATTTTCTTCACAGAATTTGGAATCGTCATGGGAGAGGCCAAGTAGATGTCCTAGGGAAGAGAAGAGTACAAATGACATAAGGAAGAATGGAATTGCCAATTACAGATGATACTGAATTTCCATTTCCACCTAACAAGTATGTTAGTCTCCCTCTCCCCTTTTGGCACCTAGTCAATGGTGAGTTTAACAGTCTGCATATCCAGACTGATCCTCCAGGCATGTGAAAACTACATGATGTTATGAAGTGGTTGCTTTGGGTGAACATTTGGGAGAAAATTGAAAACGTAAATGAAGAAGTAGATAATCCCAAAGTCCATCTGGATCACATATGTTCACTGACATCTAAAACCTTATTTAGAATCATGAATCTGGGAGGCCTCTGTAAGATTATGTCATAGCCCTAACTGCATATTATTTTTGTTAAGATTCTGCCTTCTCGGATCAACTACAAACCAGTTCATTTTCCATATCTCCAGCAAAAACCTTTGTATCTGTCTTAATGCTGTGCATGCAGCCAATAGTAGATTTTTTTTTTAATGTAGTGACTTCTCTTTTCTTTGTACATAAGTAGCTCTCTGAGATGACCCAAAGAGAGAAAACAAATAAAAAGTAACAATTAAAGGCTTTCTTGTTGCATGAAACACAGTCCCTCCTCACACTGTGTTTATCATAGTTATTTAGTGAATTTTAGATAGTTACTAATCTCACAAAGAACCTATTTTGAAAATATGCTCATCTCTTCTGTGTTATAGATTAAAAAATTAACATACTCACTTTGCAGTGCTAGAGATGGATGTAGAACCAGATGCCAGAAAGTTGAGTAATGGCTCCAAGGTATGTTGCCAGAATGTGTGTGCACTTAACCTTCCCACACTTGCTACAGTCCCAGAGTAGACCATTGCCCTCTCATCTGTCCAGGTATCAATTCTCAGAATATGTCCATACACTAAGATTCTTATAATCTGAGAAAATTGTTTCTTGTTACTCAATATCATTTTTTTATAGACTAAGGAGTATGTTGACACTTTTCTATAAATCTAAAGGCTTTTAAAAACAATTCAAGTATGCATTTAATTCAGCAAAACTTCAGGAATCATATAAAACTTCAAGATCACCAATAAGACAGCACAATAGACTGGCCACTTTTTTCTGAGATTGTGATACAGCAAATGCAGGAATGCTGGCCATCCGATCAAGCATCCAGTCCATGCAGAGCCAACACAGCCCAACACAGATGAAATCTTTCACATCACATTCCAGCTACTTTGGGCCAACTTGTTAAATCACTGACACCTCATAACAAAATTATTCACTGTGCAGCTGACTGCTCTTGTGCTTGAAATGAAGTGACTATGGTTCAGTGACCTTCCGATTCTCCACATATTTATGCTATTTATCTGGTTATTACCTTCAGCAGCATTTACAGAATTTAATGGGTAAGCAAGACTTTTCAGAAAGCCTCTCCATTGCATCTTACAATGGGTTTGATCAGTAGCATGAGTATCAGTCACTGTTTGGGAAGTGCATGCCAAATAACATGGAAAGTAAGATTGGTCAGGGTCTCTCTAATTTGTGAGTGATATGCAGAGATTTTTTTTAAGTTTGTCACAATTAATAGGAAACATATTTATTAAGATTGCTGAAAATTATTTAATATATCCAGAACTTACTGAGAATTCACCCTGAAGTCACTGAATTTCTTCAAGGTAGAAGCTTTAATAGCCTACACAATGAAACCTGCTTGGATGTTTCATCCTGGAATCTTGATTTGTGTCATGAGAAAAGAAAAAGGGAAATGTGCCCAAGGAAATCTCTGTAACAGGATATCTAGTCAAATCCATGTCTTTAATTTAACAATATGTGCCTTTTGCATTAAATTTATATGATATTTGCACATGTTTAATGAAACCAGGATTTTCATTACAATTGATATAAATAACATTTTCCAAAGGCATTTTTATTATTGTATCAAGGGATTTTTCACTTCATTTGGAGGGTGTATTTTGGATTTATGGTTTAAAAAACAGTGTGTATGGCAAACATCAAATTCACTTTGAGGGGCTGAAGAATATATTTTGCTTTTTTTTTTTTTGTCAGACATGGTGCTGACTCCTATAAACTTAAAATTTTTAAATTGTGTAAACTAGGCAGTTTATTTTGAAAATATTTTGGCATGATTTAATAAACCATTTAGTGTGCTATTTCATATCATACTGTGACTTTTATGATCCTTAAATTTAGTAATCTAACTCACTTGCCACAAAAGACAGACACATATAAACAAGTTCAACCAGAAAAAAATGCCGATCTGAGCAGAAACAATCAAAGTTCCACCTCTGCTATAACTTAAAGGAGTTGTGCATTTTGTAAGACTTCGCCAATCAGACAGACACACTGCAGGAGGCCTGTGTGGAATACTGTCATTTAAAAATACTGAGTTCTCCATGAGGAAAACCTATAAGCTGCCTAATGAAAGCATGTTCTTAAGGGACCCAGGAATCATGGCTCTAAAAGAACAGTTATGTACCCCACAAATAGGCAGCCAGTTCCAGAATAGCTGGAACCAGGTTATAGTGAGAGACCCATGTGACTTCCCCTCCAGAGCTGGACAGGAATTGACAAGGAAGAACAATGTGAGGGGTATCGGATACTCTTCAGGGAAGACATGGCACACATACTGAAGGTCACAAACGATAAATACGTTTTAAGAATGTGCCACTAGTCAGTGATGTGAAGACATTTAATGTCAGTCTGAAATTTGCCAACATCACAGTTGAGAACTGGAATGAGAACTGAAACAGGAAGGCAGGGGAATTAGTGCAGAGAAAGCATTGGGAGGAGAGGTCGCGGGCTGGGACTCGGGGTAGACAGACCAATGGAGAAAAGCTGTCCTTTCCCTTGGACCTGTGCAGATGTATTTCTCTCTTAGGATCACAATATAGGAATGAAAGAGTATGGTGGACTTAAGGCAATTTGGAGGTACAAAATATTTATTAAGGGAACTACCTTAATAATAGTCAAATAGATTACCCTAAATAATGAACAAGAAGTAGAGAGGAATTTAGAAGTGGCTATTCAAACTTAGGTCACATTAAAGACTAAAATCTTGCATAAGGGAAATATCTTGTGTTTTTGTATTTAGAGTCATTTGTAACCAGTACACATAACAAAACACTGAAAACTGAGCAGTTTTGTTCATAACCTTCTTTATAAACTGATAAATGGATGATAACTTTCATTTTTGATTTTCCAAATACACATTTGAGGATACTCTCTCACCTTTTTGCTTAATGAATCTAGAGTTAAAGAAAATTATGCATTCTGAATAAAGTAGACTTTTTGCTTTGTTTTATGACAAGTTGTAATTATCCTAGGCTGGCATTAAAGCGATCCAGAGCTAAGGATGACCTTGGACTTTTAAGTCTCATCCCTTTGCCACCTGAAAGCTTGACCATAGGTGTGCGCTTGTACTCTTGCTCTATCTAATACTGGAGATGAAACTTAGGGCACTGTGAATGCTAGAAAAAATACTACAACTTTGCCACATCACCAGCCAAGACACATTATGTTTAAGGGAACCGCTGGCTTAGTTTCTCATCTGACACAGGTATTACTGGGCAACACTGACCTCAGGAAGGAAATGGAGTGTTTTGCTAAACTTTGGTCTGAAAATTAAACAGAATTTCAAGTTCTTGTCTGATGATCCCAAAGTAGCCAATCATCAAGGGGATACAGTACCACATCCTACAAAAATGTCCCAAGAAGCACTGTAATGTGTTTACTTGGGAAAGTGCTGCTCAGAAAGGGCATCTGTTTCTTAACGACGTCATGTTCTTCATTTACCTAATTTTCCAGCTGGGATTATGGAGGTGAAAGAAGGTCTGGCCAGGGATTGAAAAGTGAGTCAACAGCTCACAGTGGACAGAGTCTAGAACCATCACAGAGAGGAAGCATGACCCCCAATAATTTTGTGGGACATACTTTTCCCAACACTAATCTTTATGTAGATGTGATAACATTTGGAAACATTCCTTTAAAAGACACTAAGTAAAAATGTGTAATGTGGTATTGAATATGTAATTTAGGAAGAGAATGAAACATGAACTCTCTCACCTTATGATGATCTCTCCTTTTAAAACAAATTTATACCAAATGATCTCTAAAACCATTAGAATACTATCAAAATCTTGGACTCTGGAACCAAATGAGTTGCATTTGAATTTGACCCTTGGAATATTCTAGTTATGGATCTTAGACAGGTTTAAAATATTTTTGAATATTACCTTCCTCTTTTTTTGGTGCCTCATGATAGTATTTATTTCATGGTGTTCTTGTGTGCATGCTTGTGTGTGTTGTATGTGCACATGTGTATACTGGTGTATGTGTGAAAGATTAGAGAAGAACCTTAGCTGATGTTCCTCAGGCACAATCTATCATAGTGTTTTTTGATACCTTGTCTATCACTAGCATAGTGTGCTCCAAGAGGCCTAGGTTAACTGGCTAGTGAGAGCCAGGGGCACACCAGTCTCTGCTTCACCAGCAATGGGATTACAAGTATATAGAATAACGTCTGCTTTTTTGTTTTTGTTTTTTGTTTTTTTTTTTTTCCTTTATTTTGTATTTATTAAAAAAAACACAGTAAAAAGAATTTAAAATGTGGAAGAGTTAACAATAACTATATAGAGGATAAGAATGATAAGCATGGCTTATCAAGGGTAGACATACAAATAAGATTGCTACACCTATATTTTCTTTGTGTTCATCTTTCCCTCTGAATTTTTTTTTTTTTTCTT
>PVIH01031308.1:0-11003 GCA_004025045.1 Sigmodon hispidus | reverse complement strand
ATGCTTGGCTTTTTTTCTTGTTTGTTTGTTTAGAGACCACTAATGAGTGAGTACATCCCCTGCTTATCTTTCTGAGATTGTGATACCTTGCTCAGGAGGATATTCTCCAA
The DNA here is from genome assembly GCA_004025045.1 of Sigmodon hispidus. NCBI lineage: Eukaryota > Metazoa > Chordata > Mammalia > Rodentia > Cricetidae > Sigmodon > Sigmodon hispidus. The sequence continues at coordinate 10,893 of PVIH01031308.1, read as the reverse complement.
ATCCATCCATTTGCCTGCAAATTTTAGGATATCATTTTTTCTTACTGCTGAGTAGTATTCCATTGTGTAGATGTACCACAGTTTGTTAACCCATTCTTCAGTTGAGGGACATCTAGGTTGTTTCCAGGTTCTTGCTATTACAAATAATGCTGCTATGAACATAGTTGAGCTAATACCGTTGGAGTGTGAATGTGCCTCTTTAGGGTATACACCCAGTTTCTATACCTGCCTTCAATACTTTCTTAGCCCAGTTGTTTCACATCTAGGTTAAGATTAAAGGTGTGGGCTACTATTGTTTGGTAGTTAGCCTTGAACTCACAGAAACACAGAAAGATCTCTGTCTCTGGAAGTAAAGATGTAGATCACCACTGGGATTAAAGAAGTAGGTCACCACTCCAACTGGGACTAAAGGTGTAAGTTACCATTCTCTGACCCTCCTGGATTGCCTGTGGGTGATCTGTTCTGTGATATTCCAGACTGGTTTTATCAAACACATAACATATCACTACAACCAAGCCTGCTCCACCCCCTTTGATCTAAAATGATGTCAGTCTGTAAGATCTGCTAGGGCAGTGGGGGAACAAACCAACCAATAACTGATTTGACTTAGGGCCCATTCCAAGAAATGGAACCCATACTCGACACTGCTTGGGTGACCAAGAACCTGAGCCTAGAGAGCCCAGCGACCTAAGCTAGAACCATAGAGTACTGGTCTTAAAAAAAAAAAAAAAAAACTGTAGTGATAAAATAAATCCAATGATATTCTGCTATACTCTGATGATGCCTTGTTCTGCCATCAGAGAAGATTCCTCCTGAAGCAGATGGGAACAAATGTAGAGATTCATAGCCAGACATTATTGGGTGGGCAGATAGAGGGAGGAAGAGAGAGAGATACCGAGGCCTTGGAACACTTACTCAAAAATGAGTTTCTCCATCAAATCCTAGACATCAGAGCTCAGAGAACCCTGAGAAAGAGGAGGTAGAAAGAGTATAAGAGCCAGAGGGGATGGAGGACACTAGGAGAACAAGAGCCTTTAAATTTACATGAGCAAAGATCATATGAACTCACGTAGGAGCTCATATGTTTTGTCGTTTGGTTGTTATCTTCTAGCCTGTTCTTTTCTAATGAGAGACAGAGAGAGAGTGGCTCTGGAGGAGGGAGGAGGGGAGGGAGAGGAAACTGTAATCAGAATATATTTTGTGAGAAAAGAATCTATTTTTAATAATAAAAAGAAATAATTTAACTCTCAATGTAAACTATTTAAAAAAAACTACTTTCCAAAGACCTTATGGAAGGCAGTATAAAAGAACAACCACTGAAAGCATCACACATTGTTTATAGTAAACTCTAATGTCAGAGTGAGCCATTTCTCCTTAGATGAAGTCTGTAGCTTACTGCTTATTAATAATATGTACATTTCAACATATTATCAAATGATACTGTTCATATTATATAACATTTTATTCCCTTGACTCTAAGGAACAATAAACTAGAGTAAGACATATAGAATCTGAAATAGACAGAGGTTTATAAACCTCAGAAGGAAATCTACAAAAGGGCAGTCACTGATGTGAAAGTACCCGGTAGTTTTTAGTTAGGCCAAAATGGAACTACGAGAACATATGGCCCCAATCCCGAGACAACAACGATGGAAAATATGGTCATTTCTACTTCAAGAATCAAAGCATAAGTTCAGATGAGAGTTTCGTTTAATAACAACCAGAATTCGTGCAACATTACCCTATTATATACATACAGAGATAGATTCAGAACGGTTTAAAACTGTTCTTTGTTCAAGATTCATGCTAGTTTGATGTAAGTGGTAGTAATTTGATGATAAGTGGTATTGTTTTCTCGTTTCTCTTCTAATGCCTGCGTCTGTAGCAGAGTCGGTGACCTGACAATCATCACATACTCTAGTTGGCAGTAGCTGGCTCCTGTCTCCCACTCACAGCCTCTGGTTTCTTCCTGTATCCATCCATCCTCCACACAGTCTTGCTGGTTCTTTGGAACCTTCATCTGCCACCCTGTTCACAAAACTATCACATGCTCCTGAGCAGCAAAGTCTGGTGTTTTTCCGTCCCCTCCAATCCCTACAGCCCACACCCACACAGAATTGTACCTGATCTTCGCCTCTCCTTGCTGGAATCTTCCACAAAGCTTCCACAGTACAGAACTGCACCGGCATAGGAATCTTTCTGCTACAGCCAAGAGAGCTCTGAGATCTCAAATTCCAAAATGCCTACTTTAGACCTTAAATCATTCCTCTGAAGTCTGTAGCCCCCAATAGCTTGGGCTTTTCTCCTTTCTTCAAATGCTGATCTCACCCCATTGAAGGTGCTATCTCCTCCACTTAGTCCTGCAGGAGCCACCCTCGACCTGAGGAAATTCACTACCTTGAAGAACTACTGGATTAGACTTCCCAGAGCCCCACATACATTAGGTTTGCCTCTAAAATCTTCCAGGATGGTTTTGTGAGCTCAGAACAAAAACTATCTTTGTGTGGCTCCGTTTGTTCTAAGCAAAGAAAGGATGTTCAATGAATGCTTCCCACTGTCCAAGGAAACTCACCAAAATAGTAACAGTCACTGAACCTGAGCAGAAGAACTATAGGAACTTTTCTTTTCATTTTGTTTTTAGACAATGAAGCATCTATATTAAGCTCATAGTCAATAAATCTTAAAGATGCTGTTTTTGAGCTAAGTATGGAGGTTGCTGTCTGTAAGCTCAGCACTTGGAAGATGGAGGAAGATGGCTGTGAGTTCCAGGCCAGCTTAGGGCTAGAATAAAACTCTGTCTCCAAAAATAAAACAAAACTAAATTTCTTATATTGTAAGACTACATAATTATATGACTCCTTTTCTCTTAAAATTTATTCAAATTTTTGAGAAATAAAGCTAAAACTCAGTATACCAAATCAGAGGTATCTACAAACCAAGTTTTAAAATTACACAATCAAATAGGTTATGCAACAATGTTTGGGATCAGATAAAAGGCTGCATATGTTTCATAGATCTCAAACCTGTTCACATTTTAAAAATGCATATAACTTTATAAGAAAGTCAAGGAATGACAGACTATTATAAATAATTCTCAAATGAGAAACGATCTTTTCCAAATTCCTGCTTCTTTTTTCCCTCTTTTGGGAAACAGTCTATATAAAGGATGATGGTTCTGTGTTTTTATTAACACCATATGCAAATTATCAAAGCAGTTTCCAGCAATAGTTGAGCTGACCTCTGTATTTGTTGGCAAGATGGGAACATATTCTCTTAGAACTGAGAACAGAGATACAAACCAACATTGTGTCTTGGGAGATGCTCTCTGCTCCATTTCTACACTAGCATCTGGCTTCCCACAGTTCATCCATACCTGTTAAAAGGTGCCTATGAGTCACTATGAAGAAGCTCACAGGGCAAAGGTTTTTCTTCTGTACACTGTTAAGGTATCTTCAATATTCAGAATAACACAAAATATGACAGGAACTATGGTCAATGAATGAGGAACCCGAAACTGACATAAAGATCTAAAAACTGAAAGATCAACAAATAACAGATGACTAGGCAAGTAAAAATGATCATATAATTCAAGAAAAAGATATATAGATAGTTCTTAGATATAGAAAAAGATATTCAACCTCAAAGACAATGAAAGAATTTTAATGAAGATAATAAAATATAACATTTTCTCCTCATAATTACCAAAGTATGTAACTCATTAAGACTGTGAGTCTTTTGGCAATATACATCCACATTTACATTTCTTGTGGAAATATAAACAGGTACAGACAGATCCTTTAGAGGGAAATTTGGCTCCATGCACCAAAATTACAAACATGTACCTCTTTGGCCATGCAACTTTTCTGAGACTCTTATCCCACATGAAGACTTATAGAAGAGCAAAATGATTTGTGGCAACATTTTATTCTCTGCATTAATGTTTATTATAGCTCAAGACTCACAGAAACTAAGAGCCTGTCGGTTAAGGAGTAGTTACTAAACAGGGAACGTGGGTGGGACACTTTAAATGCAGTTATAGGAAGGGATCCAAGGGGCATTCTGCTTCATGGTTACTGCTCAGTAGTAAAACAAATTAGAAACAAAATGACCTGAGAAGTAATTTTTGTACAGATAAAGAAAAATACAAGATATATTTGATTCCCTTATATCTGCACAGAGAAATGAAATGATACAAAGAAAACTTTACAAGTGGCTTCTTTAGGAGGAAGGATGGGTTACAGGTATGTGGAGAGCACATGTATGAATGGCTATGCTGTGTAGATTTAGACAACAGGCCTATGTGAGTATATCATCTCCTCAAGGAATTCTACAAAAATAGGAGTCAGGGGCTGCTCTACAGATTAACAATATAAACACACTCCCAGAGGGAACACAGCAATTCCTAAAGCTTAGCATTTATTTTTAAATGAATGTGCTGACTATGAAAGCATTCACCTAACATCAAGGCTAATCTCCTAAGGACCTCCTCTATAGGCATCACTCTATAGGCCTATCTTAAGTTGTACTTAAAAGTATTTACAAACAATTAGCATACTGCTGGCTTAAAAATACATTTAGAAGTTCTGATACCTATGGACACTGCAGATTGCACCAGGTCCCCATTACCTTAAACTATGCCTTTTCATTTATTGTAAATTTTGTGACATGGAAATAATATAATCTATGATTATAAAGTATGGTGTCCTAGGTAGAAAACATGTATTAAATTTGTATGTGAGTGATCTTTCTTCCTTATCAACCTTAAGAAAATAAATCTCAAAATCACAGGTGTTTAAATGACTAAGGAGAAGACTGCCAAAAAGACAGCAGGAAAACTGACCTCAGGTGCTGATACAACCCCAACCTTCTATTCACACGGCTTGAGAAAATGAGTCTCACCTTACTTCGGCTGGGGGGTTTGGGGAGTAGGGATTTGCCGAACACGCCAGAATTCTGATGACTGCTCCAGGATGGTAGGTCTCCAGCACGTGAACCGCCGTAGGATATACTTGTTGTTCAAACGTAAGCTCCACATAGTCCTGGCTCTGAAAGTTGGACGGTGTTCTTCTGAACGGCAAAGAGGCACTAGGACACTGATCCCACCATGTTCCATAAGTTCGAAACACAGCTGTCTGAGTAAAGTCCCCAGAACTCGGGAAGACGTTTGGTACACCTGCCAAATTCCACATGGTATAGGACAAGCTGTTCTCACTGCCGTAATGGGAACTGAAATCCACCACTTCTTTGGCATACTGGACCACCTCTGCATTGAGAGGCAAAGTCCGGCTGTTTGATACTAGAGTCCTATGGCTGTTCATCATATCTCCTCTTGTTGCTGTCCTGGCTCGGCGCCGAAGGCACATATAATAAAACATGGTCAGAACTGTTAACATGGGAAAGACTGGTGACATCTAGTCGTGAATTATGAAGCTTCAAAAGGTCAGGTGTCCTCAGTGAGATGCATGAACTCTGAAGGGTGGTCTACAAAATGAATGGCTCGGTGAAGTAAAATAATTTAAATAAGGAAAAGAAAATGCATGGATACTGCAACAAAGAGGCTTTATCCCCACTGTCATTCCCCATAACAAAATTTTCAACTATAAATATGATCTCTGGCATAAATAATTTACTAAAAGTAATTTCTAAGAAACTTACATAGATAACTTTATGTTAAAGGGGAAAACAAACTGCTGATAAAAGGCAATGGAAGACATATGAACCCCAAAGGCATATTTTATATAAAATAACTACCATTCAAGAACCACCAAATCCTCAAACTTTTAAAATTAAAGTTATTCAAAATGTGTGGTAAACTATTTAAATATTACTTTTGCCCCAAATCATCTTCGGCCCTGACATACATTGACATTCTAACAAACAATTCCTTATTGTTAGGACAGCAAGTATCTTTAACTGCTAACCCAACATCCTGGTTCTATGATCCCTGTTTTTAATTATTCTTCTCTCCCAAACATGCAATGCGCAGATTCTACTTTATGGGAATACATATTTTTGAGATGACAATTCAGACCAACTAAATAAACTGCAATACATTTCGCAGACCAATAGGCTGTATGTAATGTATACTCACAGCATCATTTGTTAGGGCAGTTCGCAGCTGCCTTGTGTCTGGTTTGTTGCCAGCTACTCTTAGGAATCACTCACCCTGGCTACAATGGTCATGGAACACACACAGGAAGTGCAGGAGCTGGCACCCATCCACGTGTCTGAAACACACATGCTGCTTTCAGGTACAGATGCTGGAGTGAGCAGCCTGCAACAGAATTTAAGTAAACACCTTTATTTGTACATTTCAAATTATTTCTAGAGAAGTACATTTACAAAGTTTTGACATACTGATAGAAAAGTGTTGGTGGGGAGGTGCATAAAATAATTAAAAAATAAAACCTTCCAACTAAGCAATTTGTTCAGAATTTGTGGACAATCCTGAGTTAATATTTGTTTTAAATGTGTTTATGAGAATTTGATAAAAGTATAACGAACCTAAGAAATATGCCTAAAGAAGTTATCTTAGGAGAACTGAACAGTGTTTTTAAATTTCCAGACTAGTTTATAACCTTCAACACTCAAGATCATCTCAGGAGACCCCACATATTTCAAGTCATCTCTACTCATTTTCAACACATCCTCACCAAGGAGCCAACACCTTGTCAATACAAACAAGGAAACCTAACACTTGCTTTGTAGTTACAAAGTCCTGGCTCCAGCTTCCTGTAAATAGAACCAAATAGGAGAATACACAAACTCTTAGTGTAGCAATGTTCTAGTCTCTAAAACTTGAGCATTAGCACTAAGACTACAAAATATGACCTTCATTAATTCACTCACCCTCCAAGGACTCTTTTGAGAGATGATGGGAAAGGAGCTTAGTTTAGAGAGAGAGGCGATATCTGAAGGCTTTGCTGACTCTATTTGACCAGAGTGCTGTCACGTGGCAAGATGGTGACCCTGAGAAGGACAGCCAAGGGGAGGTCCTATGTAGTTAGGTCATTTTAGATATAGTTGGCTTATGTGAGTGGCAATCATGTCAGTAGCTTGGACTAGTTAGAGGCTTGTCAAGGGAATGGTTTCCATTTGCAGGGCAGGCCTGGATAGCTCCCAGGCTTGTCCATATTTGTTATCATCTTGAGCTGGTTATGGCTCAGGCCTAGACGGCATGTTCCAGGCCCTCAGAAAGCAAGTAACTTTCATGTTACTCAGAAAGCAGTCAATTTAATGACTCCTAGGAAACATCTACAGAACACGGTATCTTCATTTTTGTCAACTCTCATAATCACTCTTGGCAAAAAGAAAACCGAGACAAACTGTTAAAAGTTAAATTTTGGTTCATATACCATGGCACAAATTTACAACGCTTTCTCAGCTAGTTTTTACCATTGCAGATTATAGGATAATATAAATAAAAATCAACAAGACTGTCATATGGGCAATATTATTTTTAAGCTGCGTAAAAGTTAAGTAAAATTTGCATTGAAGCAACATATGTAAAACCTGAATTATAAATTGTAAATATATGTTATACTGTCAAGTTTCTTCAGATTAGAAATGGAAAATTTGTTTTCTTCAGTTCTGGATTAAAAAAAAAAAATCCTCAGTTAATTTTTGTAAAATAAAGCTAAAAGTGACATGGAATCCTCAAATACTACAAAAGAGTATACCTTTAGGGAGAAATTTTCAAGTGCATACAAAAAGCTATTCTAAAGATTCTCATAGCATATCAAAATATGACTTTACAGTTAATAAGCCAAAATCAGCAACAGCGTGGTCTTCATTTTATTTGTTGCTGGACCCAGTTTGTTATCAACAGTGATTATGAGGTGAGAAACTGTGGAGGTCTCTACAAAAAGCCACCACAGGAACAATCCTCAGGGGGCAAGAAGGAAATCAACTCAACATGATTCTAGCTTCTAGAGTCTTACACTAGGCAGTTTATTTTAGACATATGTAAGTACAGTACCATTTTGGAAAAAGTTTTCTGGTAACAATTATCCCAATCCCATGTGCACAATAGATCTTAAGAGAAGACAGCGTTAAAACTCTTTGCAGAGGACAAGTGACCTCTACCATGAAGGTGAGTTCTATAGCTTAAGAGCCTAGGATCTGGTATGGGCTTGGCTACACAGATTGTGTAGAGGTCACCAGGCTGTAAAGTACAAGTGACATCTACCTTAAGGATGGGTTCTTTTTGACTGAGAAACAAAGCTAAAGCTAAAGGTCTAGGCAAGAAGAATATGGGATAAACATAATAGTCCAGGGGATTCAGGTGTGCCCAGGTACTACAGATAGCATGGATCACTCCCAGCCTTGTCAAGTGACAAGCCTTTGTGCTTAACACTCCAGGCTTCCCTAGAGCTTACCCTCTACAAGAAACTCCCCAAGACACAGCAAACTTCACACAAGTACAATCCAGGGACACAAAGCAATTGCCATTTTAAGTTGTATCTTGAGACTCTCATACACCTTGGAAAACAGGTCATGTTATACAGCATAGTTTTAATATAATACAACTTTATTTTCAATCACATTGTCCACATTATAAAATGCTTAACCAAGTTAAATAATACAATTACATAGAAAGCATTAACAATGGAAAAGAGAAATTATGAGGCATAGACAAGGGAGGACATACGTTAACTTGTGAGACCTGAAGTGAAGTGGATGTTGACGAAGCAGAGAAGCAGAATGCCAAGAGCCACTAGAAGCTGGATCAGACAGCTCATGCTCTGGCACAGGAGAGAGAAAGAAGGGACTTCACAAAAATAAAAAGTGGCGACAGAATGATGTACAGCCAGAACAATGCCAGACCTAGAAAACGGATTTAAAATTCAAAAGTGGATTTTCAACTTACAGGAAAGTGAAAAGATCTGGGGAAAGAAGGATGAAGTCAGGGAAGAACAGGCAGATCACACAAATTCCTAAAAAGCCACCCAGTGATGTGCCATAAGTGGCCATCCCGAGCACAGTACCAAAGCAGCAGCATAAGCAATGCGAAGACAAGTCAAGAAAGGTGTCCATAGTTCCTGAATCTGGCTGCAACTTGTCAAGGAATGCCATTTCAATCCTGATATCCAAACATGCAGGTGAAAGGTCATGAGATTAGAACTTTATTTGAGTGTGGTACATAGCACTCAACCAGCTGTATTTGAATCAGTTCAAACACTCATCCCTGCCCTCTCCAGGCAAGGACAATAACACACATCCTTAGAACCTCTCTGCTCTTCTAGAAACTTCTTTTCAGTCTCCCCCCAGGTGTTCTTCCTCCTTCTCAACTGTAGACAAGGAAAAATATTGAAGGAAGGGCTGGGGTATGAGAGGTACCACAAAGTTCAACTCTTTTTGCATGTCTTCCACAGCTCCCCACCCCGCCACACACACACCTTCTGTAGACCCATGGTTCTGCCCACACTGCACTGAGAATCCATGCCTGCTATCTTGAAGTGTTCAGCTGAGGTGAGACTGGGCATGCTCCCTTCCTTTTGAGAATGTATGTGCATTCATGTTTCCTTCAAGTTTTCTTAGCCCTTACTTCTCACTCGCAAAGATATGCTTCTCTGCCAGCAAACTATGAGTTCCTCAATTTCAGAGAATGTATCCTACTTTTAACTATGTCTGATCTACAGTATGCCAATACAAACTCAATAAACATTACCTGTTTTATATAGATTTACCACAAGAATAAACAACTTTAAAATAAACAAAAAAATGAAATCAGTAATTCTTCAAGACAAGGTTCATATGAAAAAAATTTCAATGAGGAAAAAGGAAAAAGGATAATAAAAATTAAAACACAAAGGAAAGAATCACTTGCATGAACTTCCTGGAAGCCATCCAGGAAGGAATAGTATACATATTGAAATTTTACTTTTCAAAGAGAACAGAAAAAAGCAGTAACTTCTGTTAGCACAAAGGCAGTGAGCGCCTGGATCCATAAAAGACTTGACTCTGGCCACAAAGGAGCTCTGATTTTTCAAGAAAGATTCATGGAAGATATGGTTCGAGAAGTAAAAGACAGCTGTTTTCTCAAACACACAACAACTTTAACACTCCAACTCTGAGATAAGACCACAGGATGATAATGGAGAAACAGAAAAAATACAATAAAAAAAATAAAGAGGAGAGAGAGAGCAATAAACTAAGAGCAATAGCCTCAGACAAGGGGCAAGACTAGAGGGCTAATAAAAAACGAGGTCAAGGCTGCTCTGGAATTAGGTATGCTATTCAGTAGCAAAGCTCAAGAGTTAGTCTCTCTTTTCTTTCCTCACAATTATTTACATTCTGATCCTACATGTTTAAAACATATGGAAAACAGCATAGTAAAAAAATATGAAGATAGCATCTTAACCTTTTCAGGGCCTCCATTTCTCTAAGTAAATGCTCCAATTAATCACCAAATTAGGCTTGTTTGTTTACTTGTAGAGGGAGTTGGCAGCAAAATGGCTCAGCCACCGGGAGTACATACCCCTCTTGCACTGGACTGGAGTTAAGTTCCCAGCATCCACCTCAAATGGCTCACAGACACCAGTAACTTCCACTCCAGGGAATCCACACCCTCTTGTGGCCTCCAAGAACCCTGCACTTGCATACTCCACATAGTAAAAAACACACACAACCTAATTTAAAATAGAATATTTTTTAAATGTCTTAAGAACATTCAATGGAAAAAAGATAGTATTTTTAACAAATGGTGTTGGCATAGCTGGATGGAAGTGTGTAGAAAAATGCAAATAGATCCGAGCCTGTCACCCTGCACAAAACTCAAATCCAAGTGGATCAAAGACCTCAACTTAAACCCAGCCACTTTGAACTTGATAGAAAAGAAAGTGGGAAATACACTTCTACAAATTGGCACAGGCCACCACTTCCTAAATATAA
>PVIH01031307.1:0-11185 GCA_004025045.1 Sigmodon hispidus | reverse complement strand
TAGGTGAATCTAGGGCACTATCACCTTTAAGCACATCATATAAGGGTTTTAATTCATAATTTGCTAGCTTTAGATAGCTCCTAATCCAATTTATATCTCCTAATAATCTTTGATAATCATTCAATGTCTTTAAATTGTCTTTTCTGATTTCTAACTTTTGTGGATAAACCGATTGAGGGGTCACTTTAGCCCCCAAATATTCAACAACCTGAGCCATCTGCACCTTTTCTGGGGCAATACATAGCCTCCAAGACCTTAATGTCTTTTCTAATGCTCTGTAAGCCTCTTTTAACCGTAACTCATTTTTTCCTGCTAACAGTATATTGTCCATATAATAGACGCAGCGTATTTTTGGGAAAGCCGCTCGTATAGGTTCCAAAGCATGGCCTACAAACAATTGGCACATGGTTGGCCTGTTAGCCATGCCCTGGGGCAGCACTACCCACTCAAACCGTTGGTTCGGCTCCTCATGATTACATGAGGGAATGGTAAAGGCAAATCTCTCCATATCTTTTGAATTCAAAGAAATGGAGAAAAAGCAATCCTTAATGTCTATTGTTATAACATGCCATTGCAAAGGCAAGGCGGTCAGCAAGGGAAGCCCCCGCTGCACAGGACCCATTAGCTGCATCTGATTATTTATTGCTCTCAAGTCATGCAGCAATTTCCATTTTCCTGATTTCATCCTAATCACAAATATAGGAGTATTCCATGGTGATGTGGATGGCACAATATGTCCTTGTGCCCATTGTTCCTGGACTAGTTCTTGAACAGCTTTTAACTTTTTTAGGGATAGGGGCCACTGAGGGACCCATACAGGTTTCTAAGTCTTCCAAGTAATGGGAATACCATCCTCAGTGGCCCCTAGGAAAAACCCAGGCCTTGTCTTGGTGGTCTCTGCTGAGTTGATACAGGGCTTGCTCTGCCTTGTAAGTGTTTACCCAATCCATACTGAGGGTGAAAGCCCATATCTGCCATTATTTTTTGGGAGGTTTGGGAATACTCATTACTCAACCTAAACCCCATGTCTTTTAGCAAATCTCTTCCCCATAGGGTAACAGGCAATTCTAGCACATATGGTTGAATAGTGCCCTTTTGGCCTTCATCGTTGGTCCAATTCAATAATCGTGCACTAACATCCAGTGCCCTAGCATATCCTAGGCCTTGCAGCATCTAGGAAGAGGCTTGAATAGGCCATCCTGATGGCCAGTCTTTTTTAGCTATTATGCTTTTGTCTGCACCTGTATCTAGCAGTCCCAGGATTCTTTTACTGTCCACTGTCAAGGTGATCATAGGTCGATCATCCATTTCTAGTGACAGGCATGTTAAATTGTTACCAGTGGATCCGAATCCTTTTTTCCCCCTGTTTCTGTTGGTTGCCGCAAATTGAGCATGGAGACTAGGCAAAATCAATAATTGTGCAATCCTGTCTCCAGGGGAAATGGGGAAAATACCTTTTGGGAACTCAACCATAATCTTTACTATGCCTGTATAATCAGGGTCAATAACTCCAGGATGCACCTTAAGACCCTTAAGAGCCATGGAAGATCGTCCTATGAGCAATCCCACCGTTCCAGGGTCTAATGGCCCTTTGAAATCTAAGTCCACTAGCTGTACACCCATCCGATGTGTTAATACGAGTCTGGTGGTGGCACAGAGGTACAATCCAGCTGACCTGGCAGTGGCTCTCCGCGGTCGTTGGGGTGGCGGAGTATCGGCCACTGCTCCTTGGTCGGGCTGGTATTCTGATTCTCTATTGCCCCATATATTTGCGGGCCCTGAGGTCGGGGGCCCCACCTCTGTTTTTTGACTGTGTATTACTTGGCTGTGTTAGGGGCTGACCATTAATGTCTTTTACTGATCTACATTCATTGGCCCAATGCTTGCCTTTTTTACAGCGAGGGCAAAGGCCTGGCTGTGCGATTGCCCCATGTCCTGGTGGAGGTGGGGCACTATGATTAGGACAATCCCTCTTCAAATGGCCTTGTCTTCCACAGGCAAAGCATGCCCTAGTTCCCGTGTTCTTTTCCTTTCTGTTACGGTTAAGCTGCATTACAGTGGCAGCCAGCACTGCATTAGAAAGAGGTCCCCCTAGCTCCCTACAACACTTCATCCATACCTCTAAAGGTCTGTTCCTATACGGTGTGATGGCTGCCCTGCAGTCTTTGGTACACTGATCATAAATCAACTGCTTATTCAGAGGCATGGCGGTTTCAGCATCCCCAAACAAACATTCTTCCTGCTGCTTCCACCATTCTAGCCACAAAGTCTGAGAAGGACTCGGTGGTCCCTTGAATGATTTTGGTTAAATTACCACTCACTTCCCCTCTATTAGGCAATGCTTTCCATGCCCTTATGGCTATCTTATTAATTTGTTCATAAACCGGGATTGGGTAACCTATCTGGGTGCTAGCAAAGCGACCAGTCCCTAGTAACATGTCCTGGTCCCAGGCAGTGTACCCTGTCACATGGTTAGCTGCTGCTTCCTCCCCCGCAAATTCAGTCAGGAATGATTTCCAGTCTAAATACTGCCCAGGATTGAAACACGCTTTTGCTAAGCTACTCCAGTCACTAGGCATCATGGCAGATCTACTCAATGCCTCAACCTGTGCTACTGTAAAAGACACCGTAGTGCCATGAGTGCGGACAGACTCTGCCAGGGATTTCACTGTCTTAAAATCTAAAAGCTCATGATAACTTTGCCCCTGGTTATCTTGAAAAACTGGAAAAGCCAGCGGCATGCTAGGGTGCAGCTCATGCTGGACTCTCTTCCACATTTTTGTGTTGTCTGGTGCCTTAGAACAGATGCCTCCACCAGCCTGGCAATACGGGGGGGGGGGCAATAGGTGCAGTAGGGGAAACAAATCATTGACTTCCCCTTTTTAGTTTCTTTTTCTTACAGCCTCTCCCTTTTATTCTCCCTTTCTGTTCAGGCTCAGAGTCTGAACTCGATCTTTCCTCTGAGCACTGGGAAACAGACTCATCTGGGGACTCTAAGCAGAGTTCTTCTAGGGAAGGCAGTGGTGGGTACAATCTTCCTACGGCCCCCTTGGCTGTTAGGGACCCTCTTTCGGATCGTTCTTCTTTAAGCTTCTCTAATTTCCTTCGCCCCTTCCTCTATCAAATCTTTGCCCATAGCATGATTTAGGCATTCACGCACCATGACCAGATGGGTATAATACCCATTGCCAGCTCTCTATCCTCGTGTGCCCTAATCCTTTCCTAACTTTTCCCATGCTGCACTTTTAAGTGAACCACTAACCAAAAATCAAGGAGTGCAGTGATCTACTCCATCTAAAAAGGTTTTTAAATTTTTTGATTTAACGCTCACACCGTTACTCTTCAACAGCTCTTTCAAAGCTGTGGCAATTGGGTGAGAAGAATTTACACCCATATCCTTGCCTTTTTTTTTAACACTTTTATTTATTTATTTATTTATTTGCCTTGGTGTTTGCCTGAAACTGAAACTACAGACAGTTATGAGCTGCCATGTGGGTGCTGGGAATCGAACCTGGGTCCTCTGGAAGAGCAGACTGTGCTCTTAACCGCTGAGCCATCTCTCCAGCCCCATCCTTGCCTATTTAAAACCCTTTATATCTTTTTTTTTTTCAAACAACCCCAAAATACCAACGGGTTAGATCCGCTCATCAGCAGATGCCCTGTTCTCTGTTTTTTTTCTACAAGCAGAGTTTTCCTGCTTAACGCAGGTCCCACTATTTTCCTGTGAGACTTACCGGTTAACCCCCCTGATTACCGCAGTTCTGAATCCTTCACGGGATGTTCCGGGTTTCGGTGCCAGTTGTCGCGCCCACCTCGCCAGCAAGAAAGAGGCGCAACACGAGATTCTTCTGCAGCAACTGACCAGGTCCTTTATTCAGCGTGTACACTCTTCTTTCTTCTCTCCTTCTCCCTCCCCTTCCCCCGGCTCTCGGCTTAAAAGCTCTCTGGTGATCTACTCACTCCCTGCCACGTGGATGCTGCCCATTGGGCCATGCATGCTGGACGCTCACTCTCGTGATCGCCTCACGCCAAATAAGGAGTTTTTCCTTAGGAAGTGCTCACCGTTGGGGAAGGCGGAGGGTGGAAGCCGGCGCCATTTTAGGCTGCGGCTTGATTGCAGCTCCTGACAAAGGACCACTCTGAGTTTTTAAACATAAGATCAAATAGAATTTGTGCAAAAGGCCTCCAGGTATGCCTGTGGGGGATTTTCTTGATTACCTTAATTTACATGGGAAATCTCATCTTAAATGTGGATGGGCCATTCTCTAGACAGGTTTTAGGCCACATAAAATGGAGAAAGAATTGAGTGTTAGCATGTGTTAATGATTGCTCTTTGTTTCTGATGATATGAGAGGTGACTGGCTCCCTAATACTCATGCCTCTGTGAGTTCTTTGTTATGACGTACTGTGACCTGTGATTGTGAACCAAAATGAACCTTCACTTCCTTAAGCTGCTTTTATCTGGACATTTCATCACAGCAGCAGGAAATGAAGCTAAGACAATCATTCAAGCTAATAATATGATTTTCATAGTAAGAATTTTCTTTATATCACAAAACTGTATTTTAATTTACTTTAATGAAAGCAAACCTTATAAGTGCATATATGAAATATGAAATATATTTATTGAATTTGTTTATTGTTCTTTGAGATGGAGGAGTATGTGGAGAGAGAAAGTTATAAGAAATTCCTTGTCTCAAGGCTGATCTGTGAAAGTGTCTGCCATGGTGAGACTTGAAAGTTCATCTTCAGAATCCACAAGCTAGCTGGGAGTGAGGAGTGGCAATGTATCTTAAGCATATGTAGCCATTCCTCAAGGCAGAAGCAAGAAGTTCTTGAGTTTAAAGCTACAAAGGAGGCCCTGTCCCCAAACCCAGCTAACCAACCAACAGAAAAATCAACCAGATGTGTTAAGTACATGCTACATACAAAGCAGCTCCTACATACCTACTATATTATTTTAATAATTCTGAACCTAAGCCAGGTTTCATCCCAAGGAGGCAGATGCAGGTGGATCTCTGTGAATTTCAGGCTTTAGTGAGGACTTGTCTCAAAAAAAAAATTAAACTAAATTTAAAAGACTCAGGAAATTCTATGGAAGAGGAGAAGATTCTAAGAGACAGTGAGGGTAGAAGACACCAAAGAAACAAGGCCTTCTAGACACGGCAGGACTGACACACATATGAACTCACAGACTGTGGCAGCATGCACACAACTGCACAGGTCTAAGCTGATGGGGTCCCAGTGACCAGAGTTCTGGGTGAATGACCCCATTCCTAATCCAGAAGCTGTCTGCAATTGGTAACTGCAAAGAAAAAATTAGCTTTCTGTAACGAGCTCTCATTGGGTACATAAACCAAACTTAAGGGCAGGTCTCTGGCCCAGCAGTGGCTGGCCAATATAAAATGAACTCAATGGTATTTTTGGAGAATTTTTTATTGTTTCATAATGCTTTGTCTGAAAGTTTTTTTAATCTTGCAGATCTTTTGCTTATATATTATGGCTTCTGATTTTTTTATACATTTTCTGTGTGCATGAATTATGTGTTTCAGTGTTTGTATGTGTTTCTTGTGCTTTACCTTTGACTCTTTTTTTCTGTTGTATGTTTGTTTGGCCCTATTCTGGTTTGCTTGCTTTTATTTTCTATTATTATTATGGTTGTTATTGTTGTTGTTTATTTTCTAATGAGAGAGAGAAAGAAAGGGTGTACAGGGAGCGGGGAGGCAGGAGATTGTCGGGGGAGGGAAACCGTAATCAGAATATAATGTATGAAAGAAAATCTATTCTCTTTCTTTTTCTTTTGGGGGTTATTTTTTCGAGATAAGAGTTCTCTGTGGAGCCCTGGCTGTCCTGGAACTCACTTTGTAGAGCAGGCTGGCCTTGAACTCACAGAGATAGGTTTGCAGCACTCACATGAGCATATACCCCATACACACACATAAAAAATAACTTTGTTAGAAAAAGAAAAATTTACAGCAATTTCAGTAGAGTATCCTTAATGTCTATTGAATCCAAACATTTAAAATTTATCATTTTAAAATATTTAATAATTAATTTAAAATTTGGAAATAATTAAACTGAAGTTCAAATTAATTTGGAAAGTTAATTTGCTAAATGGTCATCAAGTATTTCAAGAATGGCCAAGAACTTTGTATTTTCCTGCCTCCTCTGCCTAACCTTGAGGATCTCAGGCCTTCACCACCATATTCAGGTGATGTTTCACTTTATTCTTTGCAGGAGGCTGGTAAGACAGGATCTCACTATGGAGCCCTGGCTGTCCTGGAACTGATTATGTCACCCAGACTGGCCCCAAACTTGCAGCATCTTTCTGTTTGTGCCTCCCCTGTTTCAGGTTACAGGCATTATTATGGTTGGGTTAACATCAGCATGCCACCGATCAGAATCGTCAGAGAGCCACACCTGAAGAACTGTCCTGATGGAAGAGACACCCACTCCAATTGTTAGTGACACTATCTGGTAGCAGTCAATTTTTTTAAAAAAAGTTTGGCAGGAATGAAGTATTCATTCTCTTTTCAATTAAAATTTTATTTATTTAATTTATTTTTATATATAGGTGCTCTCCCGTAAATATGCATGTGTAGTGCTGACAGAGGCCAGAAGAGGGCATTAGATCTTGGGCTGTCATGAGGGTGCTGGGATTCAAAATTGGGTCCACTGGAAGAACAAATGCTTTTACCTCAGATGGGTCTGTCCAGTCCCATCCAGTCTCAATTACTTACCTTTTCTTCTCTTGGCCATGATCTTGTCATGTTGATTGACCCTTTAGCCTCTGCTATGGATTCCTTTGCTGCTATCAGAACCAGCATTTCCAATGCTCGTAGTGGACTAGTGGCCAGTAGCTTTTCAGGAACCTTTCAATGTTTGGCCGCCAGACTGGACTGGCCACCATCCTCGTGAACTGATCAACAGCCCAGTTGTGGTTCTTCCCAGTGAGAGTTGGACACTGTGGGAACAGTCCTAATCCTGAGGCACCATTCTTGCTGGCTGAACAACTACAGGGTCCTCAGGTGATGCAGCTGTTGTTGCTTTTTTATTGTTGTTTTGGGGGTTTTTGAGACAAGATTTCTCTGTGTAACAGCCCTGGCTATCGTGGAACTCACTCTGTAGACCAAGCTGGCCTTGAACTCACAGAGATACACTTGCCTCCAGAGTGCTGTGATTAAAAGCATGTACCACCACCACCAGGCTGTTATTGCTATTTAATGTAAACTAACTGTGGTGGTTTGGATGGAAAAAGTCTCCCATAGTCTTGGACATTAGGATACTTGGTCCCCAGTTGGTGGTGATGTTGGGGGAGGTGTGACTTTGCTGAAGTATCTTTGTGGGTGGGCTGACAGTTAAAGAAGACTCATGTCATTTCTAGTGTACTCCTCTGCACTGTGCTTACTGTTCAAGGTGTTGCTATAAAGAAACTGACAGCCTGTGAGTTGGAGATTTTGGACTACAAAAGTGGTGAACAATGTAAGGAAAACACAGTGGGTCATAATAATACAGTCCTGGAAGGTCCTAATGCAGAGCCATGCAGCCTGTGTACAGTGGGCCATCCTAGTACAGTCCTGGAAGACCCTAATGCAGAGACATGCAGCCTGTGTACAATGGGCCATCCTAGTACAATCCTGGAAGACCCTAATGCAGAGCCATGCAGCCTGTGCAGAGTGGGCCATCCTAGGACAATCCTGGAAGACCTTAAGGCAGAGCCATGCAGCCTGTGTACAGTGGACAATCCTAGTACAATCCTGGAAGACCCTAATGCAGAGCCATGCAGCCAGTGTACAGTGGGCCATCCTAGTATAATTCTGGAAGGCCCTAGTGCAGAGCCATGCAGCCTGTCTAAAGTCAGCCATCCTAGTACAATCCTGGAAGAAACTAATGCAGAGCCCTGCAACCTGCGTACAGTGGGCTATCCTAGTACAATCCTGAAAGGGCCTAATGCAGACCCATGCAGCCTGTGTAGAGTGGGCCATCCTAGTACAGTCCTGGAAGACCCTAATGCAGAGCCATGAAGCCTGTGTACAGTGGGCAATCCTAGTACAGTCCTGGAAGACCCTAATGCAGAGCCATGCAACCTGTGTACAGTGGGGCATCCTAGTACAGTCCTGGAAGACCCTAATGCAGAGCCATGCAGCCTGTGTACAGTGTACCATCCTAGTACAGTCCTGGAAGACTCTAATGTAGAACCATGGAGCCTGTGCACAGTGGGCCACCCTAGTACAATCCTGGAAGACCCTAATGCAGAGCCATGCAGCCTGAGTACAGTGGGCCATCCTAGTATAATCCTGGAAGACCGTAATGCAGAGACATGCAGCCTGTGTACAGTGGGCCATTCTAGGATAATCCTGGAAGGCACTAATGCAGAGCCTGGCAGCCTGTCTACAGTCGGCCATCCTAGTACAATCCTGGAAGACAGTAATGGAGAGCCATACAACCTGTGTACAGTCGGCCATCATAGTACAGTCCTGGAAGGCACTAATGCAGAGCCATGCAGCCTGTGTACAGTGGGTCATCCTAGTAAAATCCTGGAAGAAACTAATGCAGAGTCATGCAGCCTGTATTCAGTGGGCTATAATAGTACAGTCCTAGAGGACCCTAATGCAGAACCATGCAGCCTGTGTAATGTGGGCCATCCTAGTACAGTCCTGAAAGACCCTAATGCAGAGCCATGCAGCTTGTGTACAGTGTGATATTCTACTACAATCCTGGAAAGCCCTAATGCAGAGCCATGCAGCCTGTGTACAGTGGGCCATCCTAGTACAGTCCTGGAAGACCCTAATGCAGAGCCATGCAGCCTGTGTACAGTGTACCATCCTAGTAGAGTCCTGGAAGACCCTAATGCAGAGCCATGCAGAAAGTGTACAGTGGGTCATCCTAGTACATTCCTGGAAGACCCTAATGCAGAGCCATGCAGCCTGTGTAGAGTGGGCCATCCTAGTATAATCCTGGAAGGCTGTAATGCAGAGCCATGCAGCCTGTGTACAGTGGGCCATCCTAGTACAATCCTGGAAGACACTAATGCAGAGCCATACAACCTGTGTACAGTTGGCCATCATAGTACAGTCCAGGAAGGCAATAATGCAGAGCCATGCAGCCTGTGTACAGTGGGTCATCCTAGTACAATCCTGGAAGAAACTAATGCAGAGTCATGCAGCCTGTGTTCAGTGGGCTATAATAGTACAGTCCTAGAAGACTCTAATGCAGAGCCATGCAGCCTGGTGTAGAGTGGGTCATCCTAGTACAGTCCTGGAAGAACCTAATGCAGAGCCATGCAGCCTGTGTACAGTGGGCCACCCTAGTACAGTCCTGGAAGACCATAATGCAGACCATGCAGCCTGTGTACAGTGGGCCATCCTAGTACAATCCTGGAAGACCCTAATGCAGAGCCATGAAGCCTGTGTACTGTGTACCATCCTAGTACAGTCCTGGAAGACCCTAATGCAGAGCCATGCAGCCTGTGTACAGTGTACCATCCTAGTACAGTCCTGGAAGACTCTAATGCAGAGCCATGAAGCCTGTGTACTGTGTACCATCCTAGTACAGTCCTGGAAGACCCTAATGCAGAGCCATGCAACCTGTGTACAGTGGGACATCCTAGTACAGTCCTGGAAGACCCTAATGCAGAGCCATGAAGCCTGTGTACTGTGTACCATCCTAGTACAGTCCTGGAAGACCCTAATGAAGAGCCATGCAGAATGTGTACAGTGGGTCATCCTAGTACATTCCTGGAAGACCCTAATGCAGAGCCATGCAGCCTGTGTAGAGTGGGCCATCCTAGTATAATCCTGGAAGGCTGTAATGCAGAGCCATGCAGCCTGTGTACAGTCAGCCATCCTTGTATAATCCGGGAAGACGCTAATGAAGAGCCATGCAGCCAGTGTTGTAGACCACCATCCTAGTATAATCCAGGAAGGCCCTAATGCAGAGTCATGCAGCCTGTCTAAAGTCGGCCATGCTAGTACAATCCTGGAAGACCCTAATGCAGAGCCATGAAACCTGTGTACAGTGGGCTATCCTAGTATAATCCTGAAAGGCCCTAATGCAGAGCCATGCAGCCTGTGTAGATCGGGCTACCCTAGTACATTCCTGGAAGACCCTCATGCAGAGCCATGCAGGTTGTGTACAGTGGGCTATCCTAGTACAATCCTGAAAGGCCCTAATGCAGAGCCATGCAGCCTGAGAAGAGCGGGCTACCCTAGTACAGTCCTAGAAGACCCTAATGCAGAGCCATGCAGAATGTGTACAGTGGGCCATCCTAGTACATTCCTGGAAGACCCTAATGCAGAGCCATGCAGCCTGTGTACAGTCAGCCATCCTTGTATAATCCTGGAAGACCCTAATGCAGAGCCATGCAGCCTGTGTAAGTGGGCTATCCTAGTACAGTCCTGGAAAACTCTAATGCAGGGCCATGCAGCCTGTTTAGAGTGAGCCATCCTAGTACAGTCCTAGAAGATCCTAATTCAGAGCCATGCAGCATGTGTAGAGTGGGCCATCCTAGCGCAGTCCTGGAAGACCCTAATACAGAGCCATGCAACCTGTGTACAGTGGGCTATCCTAGTACAATCCTGAAAGGCCCTAATGCAGAGTGATGCAGCCTGAGTAGAGTGGGCTATCCTAGTACAGTCCTCGAGGACTCTAATGCAGAGCCATGCAGCCTGTGTACAGTGGGCCATCCTAGTACAGTCCTGGAAGACCCTAATGCAGAGCCATGCAACCTGTAAACAGTGGGCTATCCTAGTACAAACCTGAAAGGCCGTAATGCAGAGCCATGCACTTGTGTACAGTGGGCCATGCTAGTACAGTCCTGGAAGACTCAAATGCAGAACCATGTAGCCTGTGTACAGTGGGCAACCCTTGTAAAATACTGGAAGACCCTAATGCAGAGCCTTGCAGCCTGTGTACAGGGGGCCATCCTAGTACAATCCTGGAATACCCTGTTGGGAGCTGCGTGAGTGCCGCGCCTTAAAGATGTCACTGGCTTCCGCCTTCCGCCACCCCGACGGCGAGTGCTCCTCCGACAAACAACTCCAAATATGGTTTGTGCGGAGCTGACTCGCTTGCTTCCGTATGCGTGGCCCTATGGTAGAGGCCCACGTGGCAGTAGCTGAGTGGTGAACCTGGGGTTTAAAGCTGGCTGCACGGGTTGGGAGCTGCTGCTGCGAGGATTTTCAAT
>PVIH01031306.1:0-11005 GCA_004025045.1 Sigmodon hispidus | reverse complement strand
TTCTATACACTAAAGATAGAAGAGCTGAGAAAGAAATAAGGGAAACATTGCCCTTCATAATAGCTGAAAATAGAATTAAATACCTTGGAGTAACTATAACCAAAGAAGTAACAGACCTATTTGACAAAAATTTTAAATCACTGAAGAAAGAAATTGAAGAGGATATCAGAAAATGGAAAGCTCTCCCATGTTCCTGGATTGGTAGGATCAACATAGTAAAAATGGCAATTCTACCAAAGGCAATCTACAGATTCAATGCACTGTCCATAAAATCCCAACACAATATTTTTTGGACCTTGAAAGAACAATACTCAATTTCATTTGGAATAACAGGAAAGCCAGGATTGCCAAAACAATTTTACTCAACAAAAGAACCTCAGGAGGTATCACCATCCCTGACTTCAAGTTATACTATAGAGTTACAGTAATAAAAACAGCCTGGTACTGGCATAAAAACAGACTTGTGGACTAATGGAATACAACTGAAGATCCAGACATTAACCCAAAAACCTATGAACACCTGATCTTTGACAATAAGGCCCAAAACATTCAATGGAAAAAAGATAGTATATATAACAAATGATGTTGGCATAGCTGGATGGAAGTGTGTAGAAAAATGCAAATAGATCCGAGCCTGTCATCCTGCACAAAACTCAAATCCAAGTGGATCAAAGACCTCAACTTAAACCCAGCCACTTTGAACTTGATAGAAAAGAAAGTGATAAATACACTTCTACGAATTGGCACAGGCAACCACTTCCTAAATATAATACCAGTGGCACAGACACTAAGACCAACAATCAATAAGTGGGATCTTCTGAAGCTAGGAATCTTCTGCAAAGCCAAGGACACTGTCAATAGGACAAAATGACAGCCTACAGAATGGGAAAAGATTTTCACCAACCCTACAAGTGATAGAGGACTGATCTCTAAGATATATAAAGAGCTCAAGAATCTAGAGCCCAAAACCTTGAATAACCCAATCAAAAAATGGCTTACAGATCTAAAAAGGGAATTCTCAGCAGAAGAATTACAAATGGCTGAAAGGCACCTGAAAAAGTGCTCTTCATCTTTAGCCATCAGAGAAATGCAAATCAAAACAACTTTGAGATACCACCTGACACCTGTTAGATTGGCTAAGATAAAAGGTACAGATGACAACCTATGCTGGAGAGGATGCGGTGCAAGGGGAACACTCCTCCATTGTTGGTGGGAGTGTAAGCTTGTTCAGCCACTTTGGAACTCAGTATGGCGCTTTCTCAGAAAATTGAGAATCAATCTCCCCAAGGACCCAGCAATACCACTTCTGGGTGTATACCGTAAAGAGGCACAGTCACACTCCAAAGGCATCAGCTCAACTATGTTCATAGCAGCATTATTTGTAATAGCAAGAACCTGGAAACAACCTAGATGTCTCTCACCTGAAGAATGGATTAACAAACTGTGGTACATCTACACAATGGAATACTACTTTGCAGTAAGAAAAAATGATATCCTAAAATTCGAAGCCAAATGGATGGATTTGAAGAATATCCTCCTGAGCGAGGTATCTCAATCTCAGAATGATAAGCAGGGGATGTACTCACTCATTAGTGGTCTCTAAACAAACAAACCAGAAAAAAAGCCAAGCATGCCCAAGCAGCAAACCACAACCACTGAACATCTTGGGATCAGAAACACCCTGGACTGACCCTTTGGACCCCACTCCAACTATAGGAACACCTGACTCACTTTTGAGGTAGGGGGGACAAAACTGGATTTGGCCAGGAGTGGAGACTGATCCAAGTATTATTGGGTCAGTGGGACCATAGCACTGTCTGCCCCCTGCCCAGGGAGGAGATGAGGAGTTGCGGAGAAGAAAAATGACCTGATGTGGTGGGAGGGCAAAGGCACCTTGAATAAGGATATACAGGGATGGAAAAAAAATTCAGAGGGAAACCTGAACACAAAGTAAATATAGGTGTAGCAATCTTATTTGCATTATTACCCTTAATAAGTCATGCTTATGATTTTTATCTTCTTTATAGTTATTGTTAACTTTTCAGCATTTTAAATTCACTTTACTGTTTTTTTTGATAAATACAAAATAAATAAAGAAGAAAGAAAAAAAAGTACTACTAAGTTGAGGACCAACTAACGATTCATTTAATGTTGTAGACATTCTGACAATGCTGATACATGTAGATGATATTTAAGATATTTAAGGGGAGAGAGAACAGCCTGTCTCCCCTTATCTGTTTGACATAGTTCTTCAAGTTTTAGCTAAAGCAATAAGAGAACAAAAGGAGAATAAAGGGATACATATTGGAAAAGAGGATGTCAAAGTATCTCTTTTTTGAAGATGACATGATTGTATACATAAGTGACCCACAAAAATTCTACCAGGGAACTTCTACAGCTAATAAATACCTTCAGCAATGTAAGTGTTAACTCAAAGAAATCAGTAGCCCTCTTATACACAAAGATAAAAGGGTGAAAAAGAAATAAGGGAAACATCACCTTTTATAATAGTTGCAAATAGCATTAAATTACTTGGAGTAACTATGATCAAAGAAGTATCAGATATGTTTGACAAAAATTTTAAATCTCTGAAGAAAGAAGTTGAAGAGGATATCAGAAAATGGAAAGATCTCCCATGCTCCTGGATAGGTAGGATCAACATAGTGAAAATGGAAATCTTACCAAAAGCAATCTACAGATTCAATGCAATTCCCATCAAAATACCTTCACAATTTTTTATGGACTTAAAACAACAATCCTCAACTTAATTTAGAATAATAGGAAAGCCAGAATTGCCAAAACAATTTTGCTCAGCAAAATAACCTCAGGAGGCATTACCATCCCTGACTTTAAATTATACTATAGAGCTACAGTAATAAAAACAGCTTGATACTGGCTTAAAACCAGGCTTGTGGATCAGTGAAATTGAATTGAAGACCTAAACATTAACCCACACACCTATGAACACTTGATTTTTGACAAAGAGACCAAAAATATTCAATGGAAGAAAGATAGTATCTTCAACAAATGGTATTGGCATAACTGGATAGTAGTGTGTAAAAAAATGCAAATAGATCCAAACCTATCACCTTGCACAAAACTTAAATCCAAGTAGATCAAAGACCTCAAGATAAATCCAGCTACACTGAACTTGATAGAAAAGGAAGTGGGAAATAACCTCCAATGCATTGGTACAGGTGACCACTTCCTAAATATAATACCAGTGGCACAGAAACTAAGAACAACAATCAATAAGTGGAACCTCCTGAAACTGAGAAGCTTCTGTAAAGCCAAGGACACTATCAATAGGACAAAACAAAAGCTTACAGAATGGGAAAAGATTTTACCAACCCTACAAGTGACAGAAGATTGATCTCTAAAATATATAGAGAACTCAAGAAACTAGAGCCCAAAACCGTTAATAACCCAATTAAAAAATGGGGTTCAGAACTAAAAAGGGACTTCTCAGCAGAAGAATTAAAAATGGCTGAAAGGCACATGAAAAAGTGCTCTACATCTTTAGCCATCAGAGAAATGCAAACTGAAACAACTTTGAGATACCACCTTACACCTGTCAGATTGGCTCAGTTTAAAAACACAGATAACAGCCTATGCTAGAGAGGAAGTGGAGCAACAGGAACACTGCTCCATTTTTGGTGGGAGCGTAAGCTTCTTCAGCCTCTTTGGAATCCAGTATGGTGGTTTCTCAGAAAACTGGGAATCAATCTTCCTAAGAATCCAGTGATACTACTCTTAGGCATATACCCTAAAGATGCACATTCACACCCAAAAAGCATTAACTCAACTATGTTTATAGCAGCATTATTTGTAATAGCAACAACCTAGAAACAACCAAGATGCCACTCAACTGAGGAATGGATTAACCAGCTGTGGTATTTTTATACAATGGGGTACTACTCAGCAGTAAAAATGAAAAAAAAAATGATATTCTAAAATTTTGAGGCAAATGGGTGGATTTGGAGAATATACTCCTGAGCAAGGTATCACAATTACAGAAAGATAAGCAGGGGATGTACTCATTCATTAGTGAACTTTAAATGAAAAGCAAAGTATACTCAAGCTGCAAACCACAACCACTGAACAGCTTGGAATCTGAAGCACCTTGGACTAGCACCCTGGAGCCAATTCCATCTAGAGGAACACCTTACCCAATTTTGATGTTCGGATGAGGGAAATAGATCTGCCTGGGGTGAATGCTGAAGTAAGCTACCTTGGGACCTTTGGATCTCCTGCCCTTGTTGGGGAGGCAACAAGGAGATGGGGAGAAGAGAGTGACTGGATGGGGCGGAAGGGGAAAGGGAGTTTGAACAAAATGATACATGGATAAAAAATGAGACTTTATTCATAATAAATAAAAAAGAAAAAAAGGAAATGTATTTCCAATTCTTTAGCCAGGTTCTCATGGCCAGTCATAGGCTTTGGAATTTTGCTACCCAACTTCACTCTGCTAATGTCTTAGGCTGTGAGTCTGTTCATTCTGAGGACTGTATTTATTACACTTTGTTCCAAGCTGTAGATATGTCAGAATTGAGGGTATCAAAAAAAAAGTGAAACTCCACCTAATATGTTTACTCTTTTTATTGATGAAATGGTATAATATCTAGGACTTGTTTCAAAACAGTATTTTGCATGGCATGAGAGGTAAATTACAATGTACTGTGAATTGTTGGATGAATAAATGTTGTCTATACACGTACACTGTCACAATGGAAGGGGTACAATTTATAAGGACATCAGAAGAGGAGGAATAAATGGAACTCCAGGGAAAACTGCCCTCTAGTCTGAGGGTGCTAGTTGACAGTTCTTTGGGGTCCATTATAGTAGTTCTTTAATTTTGTCTATTTTCTAAAATTTTTAAAATGTCTCTTTTCTTATTTTATTTTCTGTTTTATAAATGTGAGCATTTCACACTGAACTGTGATATTCACCATTGCTAACTATCTAAACACAATGAGAAAACTTGAGAATGTCTGATGTGGAGACCTCAGTCTGTTGAAAAAAAATAAGATATTTAAATATGTTGCTTGTGTGTTGAAAGTATTCATATGTGAGAATTTTTATCTTGATTAGTTATTGTGTGTTTGTGTCAATGTTGTGTGCACATGTGTTTGGTGTGTATGTGCATGTGTGTGTCGGCATATGGTATCAGAGTTGAGGTGGAGTATCACCTTTTACTCTCCACCTAATATTTTGTGAAGCATTATTTCTTATTGAACCTGGAATCCACGTCACTGATTCTTCTAGACTTTTTGGCCATGAAGCTAGGATTATAGGTGTGGCTACCATACTCAGGTTTTTCACATAGGTGGTTCCTGGAGGATTTAACTCAGATCCTCATGCTCTCATGGCAAGCTCTTTACTGACAGAGTCATTTCCTCAATATAGAATGGTTCATTCTATTGTTAGTATATATATTCTCAATCTTAGACTAAGAGCATAATACAAGCCAGATCACTGAACTACATCCTCATCCCTATTTTTTCATTTTTAAAATGTATGTTTTTTGAGTAATGCTACACAAATTACATTACCAGGCTATAGGTTCAGATAGTACCTAAGACGCTTGATCCATTACTAGAAAAAGATGCATTTGAGTTAGATGCTATAGAGTGGGTGGCTTTTATATACCTTGTTTTATTTCTCCTGGGGCATCTTCCATTTCTTTAGGATGCTTTGGATCAACTTGAATGCATTTATGATGATAGCAATGCTTTATCTATGAAAAAAATTAATTATCTGAGTATATTATTATTTGTATCTGTAATGAATCATAGACATCTAGTAAACATTTAATGAGCATGTGAACTTGATAGCAAAACTTAGAGGCAAATAGGGAAGACTTTCCTTTTTCTGTTCTCCACTTTCCATCTCTCACTAGATTGTTCTGGGAGCTTATCCTTAATGGGTAATTATATCCAAATCATTGGCTCAGGCTCTAATTTTAGAAGAACTTGTTCCTTATGCATCCCCACTAATATAATAGAAGCCATAGTGAATTCACATAAAGAGCTTTCCTCTTTGTAAGAATACATACCAGGGTTTGTTGAAGTGTTTTTAATCATCTTCTGCCCTAATGTTCTGCAACCACCTGTGCTATTTTCAGCTCATAACATAAGAAACTCAGTGAATTTGCCTAATGTACTTCTGAGTCCCTATCATTGTGTTTATTTATCAGGAAGAAATTGTGCTATTTTGAATGGGTTCAATTGAATTTTCTCATTAAAACATTGCATTTTTGGTGAACAATTGTAAGGATTGCACAATGTATGTTTACCATACTCAACTCTGGAGATTTCAGTAAGTACCTCCTGCAATATTATGAGTAGTCCATCTGTGGATGTCTTAATGTGCACTTTCTTGTTTCTCTTTTTATTAATAAGAGCAAAAGAAACAGAAATGGTTCATATAAAATGTGTACATTAAAATGATGCCTGAGTTTTATATAAACACAGTTTTGAAAATGGGTCTTAGCAACTCAGATGAAAATTTACTTGGATCAGGGCTATCCTGTAGCATGGATTTGCTTATGAGGCTTTCAAGTTATTTATCAGTTTCTGCGTTCAGTGAAATTAAACAGAGTTGCTGAAGCATCATAATTAGAGCTGTCATCACTGGGAATGAGTTTCAAGCCAGCAAAACACTATGGTGCTGTTTGTTTTTGCTCTTAACAGGAACCTTAAAGTATTAAGAATGACATAGTAAAGTTTTTTTGGCTTTCTTGAAGGTAGCAAGAGCTTCTGATTTAGTCAAAGTTGGTTGAGAATCACATATTTTCAGGATTCTTGATAGGCACCTGGTGTATATTGTTTTACTTGAACTTATTTACAGCCTATCAGATCAGTACTGTTTTCTCCATTTTGTAGTGAATACTTTGAGAGGCAAATTGTCCCAAATCACAATTCAACTACTAGCAGGATGGATTACAACTGGGGCAATAGAATTCAATCTTTGAGCTGCTTTTAGGTAGTGTGAGTTTCATAAAAGGTGAAAAACATGCCCTGCCTCTACATTCAGTTTAAGATACACAAAGTTTGTAAGCAGGTGCATTGAGTACTTGTACCATGGCCATTTTAAGCTTGGCATATTCCTTGAAGATTTATATTGATTTTAGATTGTATTTTCTTACTGTGTTTTTATGCCCGGATGCTAGAAGCATGATTCTTTTGCAATTTCCCCATATCTGAGTAATACTTGGTAGAGAGAATAAATCATACAGTAGAATGTGATGTGCTCTGTGCAACCTTCTACTGCTTACTTTTGGAAGAAGAAGAAAGATACATATCAGCATCTGACAACCATCAGATTCTCTTCCCACGTTTATGCTTATTCCATATCAGTCAGGGAAGAAAAGTGCTTGCCTGTGATTTATGGTCATGGACAGTGAGATGCCTCTGATGATTAATTATATTGCTCTGAGATTTTGCTGTGATGCTTACCTACATAGCCCCCACTGTGAAGCATATAAATGCCTTATGTCTTGCCAGAGACAAACAGTTCAACTTACTCTCTCATAAGAAAATGATAAATAGCTTGTCTTGGATGGAGTCTTTTAGAGATTTATTTGTAATCCCAAGTTCTATCATTCAGGAGATGATCGGTTCCTAATTGTAAAATGAGCTTGTATCACTTTATTTCAGGGGAACATCTCAGGCACCATAGGTAGGAATTGGAAGGAATTCAGAAAAGTATATTGTAAACCACAAAATGCTCACACTGTATAATTTTACTCCTGTTGAGTCTATCCTCAAAATTGCCTGAGAACTGAAATAAGATTTAAGAATAAAATGATGATTTTAGCATTATATGGGGATCAAGATAGAATACCAGGTAAAACAGATAGATAATTATAATTCTTAAAAAATAAATAATTCTTGAGATAACTATATAATACAACTTCCTATAATTGTTAAAAGTCAGGACCACACATATTACTATTGAGAGCATATAAATATATAATATATCATATATATGTTACTATTGTCAGTATTCTTTATGATGTGATATTAAGTGTTAACACTAGTACATAAGCCAGTTAGGCACTACAATAAAATAGAGATAAATTAATTTTTAACTTGGCTCTATTTTTGGAAAGTGTGGTTTTAGAATGCTTATTTTTGTCAAGATATCCTTTACTCTCCTGAGTTTTAAATAATGTTTATATATGTTCACAATTAATATTTATCACCCATATTTAGAGAGAAATCACCAATGTTAGAATATCTACTTTCAATGATATGATATATATGTTTAGAGATCATACCCAAATTAACATTTGTATTTCTAATCTAGCTTGACAATTTTGTAAGTAAAGTTTTATTGTAACACAAGATCATGCCCATTCATTTAAATACCATATGTGACCGCTTTTGCATCCTAATGGTATAATGGAGTACTTGTGACTGTGAAGATCAAATATTTACCACTGTCCCATTTCTGGTGTGCTCTTAAGTAATAAAAACATTCAATAAATGATTTTTGATTTTTATTGTCAGTTGAACCAAATAATTGTTCATTTGTTCATTTCCACTGAAAACCTGTCTAATTCAATATACAGAAACAATTTAAAGCAGTGAAATATAGATAATTTTTTTTTTTTTTTTTTTTTTTTGGTGTGGGCACTTGCATTTAATCCCAGCACTTGGGAGGCAGAGACACATGGATCTCTGAGTTCCAGGCCAGCCTCCTCTACAAAGCAAGTTTCAAGATTACCAGGGATATGCAAAGAAACCCTGATTTAAAAGTAACAACACCACAAAACAAACCAAAATGAACAGACAAATAAACCAAAAAGCAAAAAAATAAACAAACAAGAAAGAATTAAGACAGAATTTTAAGTAAAAGTCAGACTCTAAGTCAAATATAAATTGGAAATTTTTTTCTTTTTTTCCTTCTTTATTTATTTTGTATTTATCAAGAAAAACAGTAAAATAAATTTAAAATGCTGATAAGTTAACAATAACTATAATGAAGATAAAAATCATAAGCATGACTTATCAAGGGTGATAATGCAAATAAGATTGCTACACATATATTTACTTTGTGTTCAGCTTTCCCTCTGGATTTTTTTCCATCCCTGTATATCCTTATTCAAGGTCCCTTCCCCCTCCTGCCACATCAGGTCATTTTTTCTTCTCCACAACTCCCCATCCCCTCCCTGGGCAGGCAACAGACAGTCCTATGGTCCCACTGACTCAATAATGCTTAGTTCAGTCTCCACTCCTGGCAAATCCAATTTTGTTCCCCTCCCCAAGAGTGAGTCAGGTGTTTCTATAGTTGGAGTGGGGTCCAAAGGGTCAGTCCAGGGTGTTTCTGATCCCAAGATGTTCAGTGGTTGTGGTTTGCAGCTTGGGCATGCTTGGCTTTTTTTCTTGTTTGTTTGTTTAGAGACCACTAATGAGTGAGTACATCCCCTGCTTATCTTTTTGAGTTTGTGATACCTCACTCAGGAGGATATTCTCCAAATCCATCCATTTGCCTGCAAATTTTAGGATATAATTTTTTCTTAATGCTGAGTAGTATTCCATTGTGCAGATGTACCACAGTTTGTTAATCCATTCTTTAGTTGAGGGACATCTAGGTTGTTTCCAGGTTCTTGCTATTACAAATAATGCAGCTATGAACATAGTTGAGCTGATGCCTTTGGAGTGTGACTGTGCCTCTTTACGGTATACACCCAGAAGTGGTATTGTTGGGTCCTTGGGGAGATTGATTCTCAATTTTCTGAGCAACCACCATACTGTGTTCCAAAGTGGCTGAACTAGCTTACACTCCCACCAACAATGGAGGAGTGTTCCCCTTGCTCTGCATCTTCTCCAACATAGGCTGTCACCTGTGCCATTTATCTTAGCCAATCTAACAGGTGTCAGATAGTATCTCAAAGTTGTTTTGATTTGCATTTCTCTGATGGCTAAAGATGAAGAGCACTTTTTCAGGTGCCTTTCAGCCATTTGTAATTCTTCTGCTGAGAATTCCCTTTTTAGATCTGTACCCCATTTTTTGATTGGGTTATTCAAGGTTTTGGGCTCTAGATTCTTGTGCTCTTTATATATCTTAGAGATCAGTCCTCTATCACTTGTAGGGTTGGTGAAAATCTTTTCCCATTCTGTAGGCTGTCATTTTGTCCTATTGACAGTGTCCTTGGCTTTGCAGAAGCTTCCTAGCTTCAGAAGATCCCACTTATTGATTGTTGGTCTTAGTGTCTGTGCCACTGGTGTTATATTTATGAAGTGGTTGCCTGTGCCAATTTGTAGAAGTGTATTTCCCACTTTCTTTTCTATCAAGTTCAAAGTGGCTGAGTTTAAATTGAGGTTTTTGATCCACTTGGATTTGAGTTTTGTGCAGGGTGACAGGCTCGGATCTATTTGCATTTTTCTACACACTTCCATCCAGCTATGCCAACACCATTTGTTCAATATACTATCTTTTTTCCATTGAATGTTTTGGACCTTATTGTCAAAGATCAGGTGTTCATAGGTTTTTCGGTTAATGTCTGGATTCTCAATTCTATTCCATTGGTCCACAAGTCTGTTTTTATGCCAGTACCAGGCTATTTTTATTACTGTAGCTCTATTGTATAACTTGAAGTCATTGATGGTGATACCTCGTGACGTTCTTTTGTTGAGTAAAATTGTTTTGGCAATCCTGGCTTTCATATTATTCCAAACAAAATTGAGTATTGTTCTTTCAAGGTCCAAAAAATATTGTGTTGGGATTTTGATGGGCAATGCATTGAATCTGTAGATTGCCTTTGGTAGAATTGCCATTTTTACTATGTTGGTCCTATCAATCCAGGAACATGGGAGAGCTTTCCATTTTCTGATATCCTCTTCAATTTCTTTCTTCAGTGATTTAAAATTTTTGTCAAATAGGTCTGTTACTTCTTTGGTTATAGTTACTCCAAGGTATTTAATTCTATTTTCAGCTATTATGAAGGGCAATGTTTCCCTTATTTCTTTCTCAGCTCTTCTATCTTTAGTGTATAGAA
>PVIH01031305.1:0-11006 GCA_004025045.1 Sigmodon hispidus | reverse complement strand
CATTTTTACCCTCAACATCAAAAAATAAAATAAGAAAAACTTTATAACCCAAAGCTCTGAATAGGCATAGTTGCCTAGAAATAGTTATTAATAGCTTATATGAGAACTGGAAATTTAGTTTGAAGACAAATCTATTGACTTTCATGATGAAGAATTTAAGTTTAAAAGATTTGTAAAAACTAACCTTGAATAGAAATTAATAAAATTTATAGAAAATACTAAGCCAATTTTAAAACATTTTTGCATATGAATAGAAAAATAAAGTAAAATAATACACTCATTCACCATTGCTGTGATAAAAAAGTTTTTCAGCCCATATAGAAATCAGAATGAATTTATGCCAGTACCAGGCTGTTTTTATTACTGTAGCTCTATAGTATAACTTGAAATCAGGGATCGTGATACCTCATGAGGTTCTTTTGTTGAGGAAAATTATTTTGGCAATCCTGGTTTTCCTATTATTCAAAATGAAATTGTGTATTGTTCTTTCAAGGTCTGTAAAAAAATGTGTTGGGGTTTTAATGGGAAACACATTGAATCTGTAGATTGCTTTTGGTAGAATTGCCATTTTTCTTTGTTGATCCTACCAATCCAGGAACATGGGAGAGCTTTCCATTTTCTGATATCCTCTTCAATTTATTTCTTCAGTGATTTAAAGATTTGTCAAATAGATTTGTTACTTTTTGGTTATAGTTACTCCAAGGTATTTGATGCTATTTGAAGCTATTATAAAGGCTGATGTTTCCCTTATTTCTTTTTTGACCCTTTTAACTTTAGTGTATAGGAGGGCTACTGATTTCTTTGAGTTAATCTTGTATCCTGCTATATTGCTGTGTTCATCAGCTGTAGAAGTTCCCTGGGAGACTTTTGTGGATCAATTATATACACAATTATATCATCTGCAAATAGAGATAGTTTCACTTCTTCATTTCCAATTTACATCCCCCTAATCTCCTTTCATTCTATTATTGTTTTAGGTAAAACTTCAATAAATATATTTTTGAATAAATATATTGAATAGATAAGGGGAGAGAGGACATCCTTGTCTAGTTTCTGATTTTATTGGGATTGCTTTGAGTTTTTCTCCATTTACTTTGATGTTGGCTGTCAGCTTCTTGTAAATTGCTTTCATTATATTTAGATATTTTTCCTGTATTCCCAATCTCTCCAGGACTTTTATCATAAGGGGGTATTGGATTTTGTCATAGGGTTTTTCAGCATCTAAGGTTATGATTGTTTGCATTGAATAGTTGGGTGTTATTCTAAAGGTCTGCCTATGGAGGTCATTTGACCTTTTTCTATTATAGCTCTTAGTATTCTTTTTTTGTTCTGTAGGTTTAGAGGCTTGATTATTATATGGCGAGCAGACTTTTTTTGTGGCTCTAGTCTATTTGGTGTTCTGTAGTCTTACAGCATTTTTATAAGCATATCAATCTTTAGGTTGGAGAAGTTTTCTTCTGTGATATTGTTGAATATGTTTCTGTGCCTTTGTGCTATTTTTCTTTGCCTTCTTCAATTCCAGTTATTCTCAGGTTGGGTCTTTACATGGTATACCAAATTTCCTAGACACTTTGCATCATGAGGTTTTTGGTTTTGGTATTTTATTTAACTGTTGTATCAATTACCACTATTGTCTTCCACCCCAGAGATTCTCTCTTTCATTTCTTGGATTCTGTTGGCTATGTTTGAATCTGTGGTTCTGGGTCATTTTTCTCAGATTTCGTATTTCTAGTACTGTCTCATTTTGTGCCTTTTTATTGCTACTATTTCAGTTTTTAATTATTGGTAAATTTCTTTTACCTGTTTGTTTTCTTTTTCTTTATTTTATTTAAGGGCTTTGTTTGTTTTTTTCTAATTTTCTCTTTGTATAATCTTCTATTTTTAAGGGTGTTTTTTTATATCCTTTTTTAAGGCTTCTATTTGTTTCATATAGCTGTTTTAAAGGTCATTTTCCTCTGTTCCCTCTTTTTTGTTATGTTCAGGTCTTGAAGCTATAGAACTACTTATGGTCATGTCTTCTTGACCTTTCTATTGTTGTATGTATTTTTGCCCTGCCTTCTGCCCTTTTTTTTTTCCTAATTCACTCTTTGTTTTTCTTAGGTTGGCTCTTAATGAGTGGTTGGTCTGAGGACTCTTAATTAGCTATATGTTTAGAGGGTTAGCTGTTCTCATGAGGTTGCAGTGTTATGATGCCAGTTATCACCTCTTGATCTCTTACCTCTCAGCTATGTACCCAGGGACTTCTCTATTCCCCTGTTTCTGTTATACCAGCTGTGTTCTAGGTGGGCTGTGCTCCACACCAAAGCAAAATAGCTGTCTCAGGTCCCAGGTTCAGGTGGCAGAAATCACCTTCTGGCATCTGACCTCTCAGCTCTGCTTTTAGGAACTCCTCTGCTTCCCTGTTGCTATTATGCTAGTCATGGTCTGTGCAGACTGTGTTCCCCACAGAAGCTGAGTCTCTTACCTCTCAGGTTTGTGCTTAGGACCAAGGAACTCAGCTGTTCTGCCACTGCTAATTTCCCAGCTGTATTCTGTGCAGGCTGTACTCTGCACCAAAGTGGAGTGGCCATCTCAGGGCCTGGATTCAGGTGGTGAAAGTCACCGTCTGACCTCTCAGCTGTACTTTTAGGAATCCCTATGCTTCCCTGGTCCTGTTATGTCAGCTGTGGTCTGTGCTGAATAAAGTTCAGAGAATATGTGGCTTTTAAGTGCCAATTCATAATTGGAATATAAGCATCACCAAAATCAAAGCTCTTGGAAAATCACGGAAAAAGTGACAGAATATCATACCTAATGAAAGTTGAGAAACACTGAATTATAGGCATGAAATGAATGTTGCATTCTTGAACTCAGAGCAGCTTTGACTCTTCACTCAAATTATCTGCAAGATTGGAATGATCAATATTATATCACAGAATAAGTGAAGTTTATTGGGACTTACATCTCTTTGTTAATTTATACAAAAAGTATTGATAAGGGACAGAGAACAGATATTTTCTACAGTGGTGTTTATGTTCCTCTAAGGAAATTCTACTCTCCTTTCAATAAATAACTCTAATAAATTTGAGGCATGCACACATGAAAATAGAAGGTGAAAACAAGCAGACAAAATAATTTAACATTAATTTCAAGGGTAGAAAATTTGTAGAAAGGTTTGTATAATTGAAGTATATCATTTATATGAATGAAAGTATATTATAACCCATTATTGTTTAAAATTAGTATATGACAAAAAATTGCAGAATAAGTTATACACATTTAATTTTGCATTTTAGGCAAAATAAATATATATCATATAATAGGTTGAAATGGAGATGACAATGATTAAATTTAAGAGACAGTGTGTAGCATTATTTTAATAAAAGAAACGATTTTATATTATGTGTATTGGGTAATAATTTTGTATATGAGTCAACATTGAGATGAGTATTTTGGGATCTAAAGTAAATAGATCAAATACCATCTCCAGAACTAGCTTTTTTAATGGCATTTAACAATTTATTGATTTTAAATCTAAAGGGAATTATTTGTAGAATATTTTAAGAGACAGGTGACATGATATTCAAGTCATCCACTGATATGTTTAAATTAAAAAGATCATAAATATATGGCAGTTTTTATTCATTATAAAGCAAGGAAAAAAAGAGAGAGGCATTTTTTCTTACTAATGTCTAAACCTTACTTAGCTGGATTTGGGGTGTCAAACATTTTGAAGTCCTATATTCATAATTAATTTGTACATGCTGATAGACATTTAAATGAATTAAGAATATAGAAAAGACCATCAGCTGTGAGCATAAAAAAGACTAGATAGAGAGAAAAAAGTAAGGTGAGATTTGAGTCAAACTTTTATTCTCTGGGAGCCAGTGTGACTAACAGTGGAGCAGGTTGAGGTTGAAAGAGGAGTTGAAAGGGAGTTAAATACAGACATTATATGATGACATCAGATGGCTTGAGGGTCCAGGAACTCCCTGGGAATTGCTTAAGGGGCTCAATGCAGAAGCAACCCTTTAATAAATATTGAGAGAAAATGGATTAAATCTACTGAATTGGGAACTAAAAGCATTTGTAAGATTATATTTGACGGTTTGTGTTAGTAGAGCTCGGTAGGTGGAGTCAATAGAACAAAGGATGACAGGACCTGCAAAATGGCAGGTAAGAACATGTTAAATTTAGGCTCAAAGATTGGGTTGATGAGAGTATCAGCAGTTAATTAGAAGATAAGCTGTTTGAAATCTTCTAGTAGGGAAGTCAAAAACTGTCTTTGAGATGAGTGGTGCTGTTGTCCACATAGTAGATCTTAAAATGGGCTGAGGGTAAGCTTTGCTCAGGAACATCATCCAGAGATAAAAGAAAAACTGGAATAAAGTTCTTGGAAATTTCTAAGGTATCCCTGAAAGAATCAGCAGGAAGAATAAAAGATCCCAGATGCTGAGAACAAATGAAGTTGAAGTTTCAGGGTTTCACTGTGAATTAATAGAGCTACATTCCCTAGTTGTTTACTGAGTGATAAGAATGACTGATATTAAGTGTAGCTTTAAAAATAGCAAAAATGGCCCTGTCAGGTGCTTTAGGTAATTTTAGAGGATAAGCTTACACAATAATAAAATAATTTAAAACAAAAAAGAATGATAAATCTAATATGTGGGGGAAATGTAACTTGGGGGTACAGAACATTTTACTTTGACTTACATGTCCTAATAACATTCTACTATGAAAGAAAGCCAGAAAGAACTCAAGGCCAGAACCTGGAAGCATGAACTTGGGCAGAAACCAAAGATATGCCTGTCAGTGGCTTGCTCATCATGCCTTGCTCAGTCTGCTTGTTTGCTTATTTAACAGTCTATTTTTATGATAAAAACAAAATATAAATATATTTTGATCATATTCAAAAAAGAGATAATTTACCATTTCTGCCAATAAAGAGTTAAGATAAAACCACTGTTCTGCTTTAAGTAAGTAAGGCTCATAGACACCTCCAGATGGAGTGATACCTCAGAGTTGTGTACAGTACATTATGTCACTTAGATTTACTGAGCATGGAAGGCTGAATGGTTCTTGGGAAGTTCAAGAAATTGGACAACAGAAGATACTGGATAAATTGGATGGAGGTATCAATATGTAAATGCCTGTTGTTAAAGCCTCCTTACCAGCTAAGCCCTTCCTGAGTATCATCAAAAATAATATGGCTATATAATAATTTAATTTTAGGAAGCATAAACAATAATTTAGATGACCTCACAAGCTAGTGCAGGCTTAATTTATTGTCAAAGAAGTGATTTCTAAAATTTTATTCAGAGAGTGATCAGTGCAATGGGGACCCAGACACTTAATGACTAATAATCAAAAGAATGCAGATTACAGGCTTTAATCTTTTTGATGCTAAGGATAGAAAGAGAAGAGAAAAGTATTTTTCAGCAACAAGCTGTGTTTAAATGATAGGGTATGTTGTCTCTTTTTGTAATATACAGTATCTGGGATACAGGATCAGCTAGCTTCCTGGAACATTGCATTCAGTTTAGAACCTTGGTTTATAGGGAGGAGGTTCCTTTTGAGGCCAATGGAAAAGATAGGAACAAACACAAAGATATAAAGAAAACTTTTAAAATACAAACAATAGCAAAGCTTTGCTCACTTTCATAGAGGAGAAATGACTTAAAGCTGATATTGGAATAGGGCAGTGAGAAGCTTCAGAAGAAATCAGCCCTTTTATAATATCAGCTTTAGAAAGTCAGATCTCCTCTTTGAAAAGGCTTTGTGTCTGTGTCTGTTTCAAGCTCAGGCTATGGAGGATTTTTTTTTTTTACCTCTTCTCTGGCTCATTGCCATTTCCATTTTGGAGAAGCATCCAGTAAGTGCTGCTCAATCACTCCTGCCCCACTATGTTCCATTTTGTTTTGGGGGGGAGTTGGAAAACATAATACAAATTCCATCAAATAAGATGATTGTAATGGTACACAGATTCAGTTTAAGCATTTTAAGGTACTGAAGCAGTGTGTTCTAAAGCTTGAGGCTAGCCTAGACTGTAATCCATGAATCTTGATCACCTAGAGAGAACACCAGAGACAGAGATGTCCAAAATGCAATAACAAGGTTTATTGTAAGTGTAATACATGCCAGGCAGGGAGCTTGTTCTTCATACCTGCACTGGTGTGTTGCAAGGAAGAGCTGAGCATCCCAACTTAGAAAAGCTTTTTATAAGCAAAATCACAAGGCAGTGCTACTTGGGGTCAAAGGTGCAGGTGTGCTGTGCATGAACTCATCCTCAGGGACTTTTTACAGCTTAGCTTGGACCCCACCTGGGTGGTGTGGCTGGCAGTTTTACTGCCTTAGGTTTGGATCATCCAGGTACCTTTCATATTGCTTAGCCTTATTCTGAGAATAAGAATAAGAACTGAGAAAGCCCCTGCCACAAATGTGAAACTGAACTTCATTTTATCTCTATAGTACAAAATGACTACTAGAATACAACATGGGGTTTCTTGAGCTAAGTTTACTCTCTTTGTAGACTATTTATACTATATAGGACAACTCTGAATCTAGGTAGACCATAGGCCTAAAGAAATAAAAAAAAAAACCCTTCTGCTAAAGGAGCACAGCAATAAAATGACTAATGACATTCTTTTATAAGTAAAGATCAGTATCTTGCATATGCACTATTAGAAAAGCTTACTCTGTTCACCCTCAGCTGGAAAATATGGTGAGAGTGAGAGACATTGGAACAGTCATTTGTAAATGGTAGTTTTTCCACAAATCTTTTCCTTCTGGGCTCAGCAACTTATAAAGAAGTAAAAGCAGAACGATTTTAAGAAACAGTGGGCTCCCCCTAGAGGAACACTTGACTCAGTATTGAAGTTAGGGGGAGAAAACTGGATCTGTTAGGAGTGGAGACTGAACTAAGCAATATTGGAAAAGTGGGACCATGGGACTGCCTGCCACCTGCCCAGGTAGGGGATGGGGAGTTGTGGAGAAGAGAGAATGAACTGATGTGTTGGGAGGGGAAGGGACCTTGAATAAGGATATACAGGGATAGAAAGTGTGACTTCTTTGTTAATAATAATAAAAATAGTAATAATAATAATAATAAAAGAGACAGTGGGAATGGATGGCACTGAGGAAACAATGTCTTTCAGATGCAATAGGATTGATGCACATAAGAATTTATAGAGATGGTGGCAGTATTTATAATAATTGCACAAGTTTAAGATAGATGGGGTTCAAGTGCTGAGCAGGGAAGTAAACATGACCTCACATTTCTAAAAATGTTGCCATCTCCAATTAATTGAAAAGAAAATATACTTTTCTCCGAAGAGTCTCAGTGGTTTTAAAATCACACATTAATATAAGCTTCATATGCTGCAGTAGATGACCAACACAAAACAAACTCAATAAAGTTTGTATTTAACTTTTGTCTTATACTGCTGTGTGTGGGCATTTTTTAACTTTTCTGGTATTTTGTTTATATACTATAGTTTCTGATTCTTATATTTTATAGTTTCTTATTCTTATTTTTTATGGTTTTTGCTTGTATAGATGTGTTTGTTGTGTTTGGAAGTTTTAAATTTTTTAAATTGTTTTTTTTTTTATTTGTTTATTTATAAAGAGAAAACAAATGAAAGGAAAAATGGCAACAAAGAAAGAAAGAAAAGAAAAAAGAATTAAGTTGGAAGGGTGAAAAAGAGGAAAGGATCTGAAAAGAGAAATAAGAAAGGAAATTGTGATCAGAATATATTGCATGAATTTTGTTAAAAATACAAAGAAAGAGGGAAAAAAAAACAATACAAAATTCAAACAAACCCTTATGGTGTTGGAGATATTGTTTAGTGGTTTAGTGCACAGATACCTTTTTCATAGAAACCAAGTTCAATTTATGGCAACCACATAATGATTAAGAGATATCTATAATTTCAGTTCCAGGGCAACTGAAAATCTAGGCATCATGCATGCATATTGAATACTGACATAAATGCAGGTAAAATTTCCATACATGCACAATAACACACAAAAAAATAAACCAGTTATCAACAGTAAAACCAACCAACAAACCGAACAACAACAGCAACAAAAAAATCAATACCTAAAGAGAACAAAAACTGAAAAGTAAAGAATCATATTCCTTCTTAGATGCTGGCAATCAAATCAATGGATTAGAGTGGGCATTTTTTATTAAAATGCACCTTCCCTGTGAAGTGGATTGATTTAGATATTAGTTCTATACTTTAGAGCTAGTAAATGATGTTCAAGTTAGAATATTAGCATTTTTCTTTAAAAAATTGTCAAGAAGATAATTAATGAAGCATAAGGAATTCTCTAATAAATAGAAGATGTTTTTGTCCATAATTTGGCCTCTGCTTTTTTCTAGGGAATATTTTGAAATTTTACATTTTTCACTGTGTCCAATAGAAGGCAGGGAGAGAAAGGTACTAAATTGATGAAAGTGCAATTGAAGAACTGAGTTACATTTTTCAGACCTTTAAAATATCAACACATACTTATTTGAAAATTGAAAAAAGTAGTAAAAATGGCAATTCTACCAAAAGCAATCTACAGATTGAATGCACTGCCCATAAAAATCCCAACACAATATTTGTAGGACTTTGAAAGAACAATACTCAATTTCATTTGGAATAACAGGAAAGTCAGGATTGCCAAAACAATTTTACTCAACAAAAGAACCTCAGGAGGTATCACCATCCCTGACTTCAAGTTATACTATAAAGCTACAGTAATAAATACAGCCTGGTACTGGCATAAAAACA
This sequence comes from Sigmodon hispidus, assembly GCA_004025045.1. Classification (NCBI taxonomy): domain Eukaryota; kingdom Metazoa; phylum Chordata; class Mammalia; order Rodentia; family Cricetidae; genus Sigmodon; species Sigmodon hispidus. The sequence continues at coordinate 2,247 of PVIH01031305.1, read as the reverse complement.
GACTTGTGGATCAATGGAATAGAATTGAGGATCCAGACATTAAACCAAAAACCTATGAACACCTGATCTTTGACAAAGAGTCCCAAAATATTCAATGGAAAAAAAGATAGTATATTTAACAAATGGTGTTGGCATAGCTGGATGGAAGTGTGTAGAAAAATGCAAATAGATCCGAGCCTGTCACTCTGCACAAAACTCAAATCTAAGTGGATCAAAGATGTCAACATAAACCCAGCCATGTCAACCTTGATAGAAAAGAAAGTGGGAAATACACTTCTACAAATTAGCACAGGCGACCACTTCCTAAATATAACATCAGTGGCACAGACACTAAGAACAACAATCAATAAGTGGGATCTCCTGAAGCTAAGAAGCTTCTGTAAAGCCAAGGACAATATCAATAGGACAAAATGACAGCCTACAGAATGGGAAAAGATTTTCACCAACCCTACAAGTGATAGAGGACTGATCTCAAAGATATATCAAGAATCTAGAGCCCAAAACCTTGAATAACCCCATCAAAAATTGGGGTTCAGATCTAAAAAAGGAATTCTCAGCAGAAGAATTAAGAATGGCTGAAAGGCACCTGAAAAAGTGCTAATCATCTTTAGCCGTCATTGAAATGCAAATCAAAACAACTTTGAGATACCATCTGACACCTGTTAGATTGGCTAAGATAAAAGGCACAGATGACAGCCTGTGTTGGAGAGGATGCGGAGCAAGGGGAACACTCCTCCATTGTTTGTGGGAGTGTAAGTTTGTTCAGCCACTTTGGAATGCAGTATGGTGGTTTCTCAGAAAACTGAGAATCAATCTCCCCAAGGAACCTGCAATACCACTTCTGGATGTATACCCTAAAGAAGCACAGTGACACTCCAAAGGCATTAGCTCAACTATGTTCATAGCAGTATTATTCATAACAGCAAGAACCTGGAAACAACCTAGAGGTCCCTCAACTGAAGAATGGTTTAACCAACTGTGGTTCATCTACACAATGGAGTACTACTCAGGAGTAAGAAAAAAATGATATACTAAAATTTGCAGGCAAATGGATGGATTTGGAAAATAACCTACTGAGTGAAGTATCACAAATTCAGAAAGATAAGGAGGGGATGTACTCACTCATTGGTGAACTCTAAACACACACACAAACAAACAAACAAACAAGAGAAAAGCAAAGAATGCCCAAGCTGCAAACCACAATCACTGAACAGGTTGGGATCAGAAACATCCTGGATTGACAACTTGGATCCCACTTCCTCTAGAGGAACACCTGACCCACTCTTGAGGAAGGGGGTATAAAACTGGATCTGCCAGGAGTGGAGACTGAACTAAGCAATATTGAGGCAGTGAGACCATGAGACTGCCTGCAGCCTGCCCAGGGATAGGATGGGGATTTGTGGAGAAAAAAGAATGACCTAATGTGATTGGAGGGGGTAGGGACCTTGAATAAGGATATACAAGGTTATAATTTATGACTTCTTTGTTCTTAACAATAATAATAATAAAAAGAAAATTGAAAAAAGACTAGAATATTTGAGTGACTTCTATTTACCTTGATACTCTGATTTTTATTTCATCATAATTTACTATACCATGCCTATTCTTTTTTTAACAAATAACTTCATGTGGTAAGAAAAAAATAACCCCATTTTAAAATTCACTATTTTTAATACCTACCAGCTACTGGGTTAACATGCAGTATTTAAACATGACTTTATTCTAAGCACTTGGAATCCTATGCCTCTGCTTTAAACAGTTTAAACAGGAAGTGATATGGCTAGACAAAGAAGGAATATAAGGCAGAGGAGATCCACTTTGGGCCTTCCATTTCTGCCTGTGCATCCCTATATAGCCAATCAGCTTTTTATTAAACCAGTAGAAGGGAAAAATATTTACAACATAATAACATAAACCCACTACAAAGATGTGTAATGTTCCAGGCATTATTTGAAATGGAAGGAAGAAAAAAGAGGAGAGAATGAGAAAAACAAGTGATCAAGTAAGAGAACTTTTTTTTCTTCCTTCTTTATTTTGTATTTATCAAAAAAAAAAAACACAGTAAAAAGAATTTAAAATGTGGAAGAGTTAACAATAACTATACAGAGGATAAGAATGATAAGCATGGCTTATCAAGGGAAGAAATACAAATAAGATTGCTACACCTATATTTTCTTTGTGTTCATCTTTCCCTCTGAATTTTTTTTTCATCCCTGTATATCCTTATTCAAGGTCTCTTCCCCCTCC
>PVIH01031304.1:0-11007 GCA_004025045.1 Sigmodon hispidus | reverse complement strand
GACATTAACCCAAAAACCTATGAACACCTGATTTTTGACAAAGAGGCCCAAAACATTCAATGGAAAAAAGATAGTTTATTTAACAAATGGTGTTGGCATAACTGGAAGGAAGTGTGTAGAAAAATGCAAATAGATCCGAGCCTGTCACCCTGCACAAAACTCAAATCCAAGTGGATCAAAGACCTCAACTTAACCCCAAACACTTTGAACTTGTTAGAAAGGAAAGTGGGAAATACACTTCTACAAATTGTCACAGGCCTCCACTTCCTAAATATAACACCAGTGGCACAGGCACTAAGACCAACAATGAATAAGTGGGATCTCCTGAAGGTAGGAAGCTTCTGCAAAGCCAAGGACACTGTCAATAGCACAAAAAGACAGCCTACAGAATGGGAAAAGATTTTCACCAACCCTACAAGTGAAAGAGGACTGATCTCTAAGGTATTTAAAGAGCTGAAGAATTTAGATCCCAAAACCTTGAATAACCCTATCAAAAAATGGGGTTCAGATCTAAAAAGGGAATTCCCAGCAGAGGAACTACGAATGGCTGAAAGACACCTGAAAAAGTGCTCTTCATCTTTAGCCATCAGAGAAATGCAAATCAAAACAACTTTGAGATACCACCTAACACCTGTTAGGTTGGCTAAAATAAAAGGTGCAGATGACAGCCTATGCTGGAGAGGATGCGGAGCAAGGGGAACACTCCTCCATTGTTGGTGGGATTGTAAGCTTGTTCAGACACTTTGGAATACAATATGGAGGTTTCTCAGAAAATTGAGAATTAATCCACCCAAGGACCCAGCAATACCACTTCTGGGTGTATTCCCTAAAGAGACACATTCACACTACAAAGGTATTAGCTCAACTATGTTCATAGCAGCATTATTTGTAATAGCAAGAACCTGGAAACAACCTAGATGTCCCTCAACTGAAGAATGGATTAACAAACTGTGGTACATCTACACAATGGAATATTACTCAGCAGTAAGAAAAAAATGATATCCTAAAATTCACAGGCAAATGGATGGATTTGGAGTATATCCTCCTGAGCAAAGTATCACAAACTCAGAAAGATAAGCAGGGGATGTACTCACTCACTAGTGGTCTCTAAACAAACAAACTAGAAAAAAAAGCCAAACATGCCCAAGCAGCAAACCACAACCACTGAATAGCTTGGGATCAGAAACACCCTGGACTGACCCGTCAAACCCCAGTCCATCTTTAGGAACACCTGACTCACTCTTGAGGGATGGGGGACAAAAATGGATTTGGCCGGGAGTGAAGACTGATCCAAGCATTGTTGGGCCAGTGTGACCATAGGACTGTCTGCTCCCTGCCAAGGGAGGGGATGGGGAGTTGCAGAGAAAAAAAAAATGATCAGATGTGGTGGGAGGGGGAAGAGACCTTCAATAAGGATATACAGGGATGGAAAAAAAATTCAGAGGGAAAGCTGAACACAAAGAAAATATATGTGTAGTAATCTTATTTGAATTTCCACCCTTGATAAGCCATGCTTATGATTATTATCCTCTGTATAGTTGTTAACTCTTCAGCATTTTTTTAAAAAATTCTTTTTACTGTTTTTTTGATAAATACAAAATAAAGAAGAAAAAAATGAGTCTTTATCCAAAAAATTTTTTGAAAAATTACCAAAAAATAGGTATTATTTTTCAAAATGGGACATCTGCTCCTGGCAGCACCAACCCACTTCAGAGAAGATTATGGACATCTAGGAAACTCATCCATATGAGTTGATCTTTGTGACAAAATTTAGCCACTGGGCAAGAAAGTACTCTTGCCTTGACTGATGACATTATAATATTCAAAATGGTCAAGCAGGAGAAACACACAAAAAAGTTGCTGAATTTGCCAAGACAAAGTAGAAAGGACTTTGTGACTATCCTGCTACCCAGAGAAGTCTGTCAGACATGCTAGGCCTGTAGGCTGAAGATGGAGGCTCCAATAACACAGAAACACTTTGGGTGTTGTTCAGGCAGCCAGCTGTTTCATTTCTTACATTTTTGGAAGTAGCTATTTACTTAATATTATTTCCTTTTTGGGTCTCTGAGGAATTTGAAGATTAGATAGTTACTAGTCATAGTTTTTTAGTTAAAGTTTTAGAAATAAAACTCACTTAAAACTGGATAAGTTTTAGAGACATTGAAATATAGTTTTTACTTAGTAATAAAAGTTAGATATAAATTGGATTAGGTACAGTCCTTTGCACTCACCAAATTGGATAAATAATAGAATACTTTCTTTGAATTTGTCAATTGTTAACAAACTGGACATTCCTCATGTAATTATTGTTTGTATGTTATTGTATATAATTATTGTACATATTGTATTTGGTCTTTTCTATCTATGTTACTTATAACTTTCTGTTTTATTTTTGACATAAAAGAGTATATATGGTTACATATTACATATTTAATAAAACCTGAAATTTTGGAGAGACAGCACACAGTCAAATTCTAGGCAGACAGCCCAGGAATTTCTTAATCCTTGAGTACAAGGACAAACAGCTGAGATTAAATAGCACACACTTTTAATCCTAGCATATGGACACCCTCAATTCCATAACCACAGTGACAGAACTTCCTCTGTTTCTGTGAGTTCAAGGCTAGCTAGAAAATAGAGTAGTTCACACATTTATGCTTAAACTGGATGGGATACTGCTGATGAGAAGTGTATTTAAGGCCTCATAGGAATCTAGCAGAAGCAACAGGTGGAAACAACCTGCAGAAGTGATCAGGAGTGAGGCTAAGGAATTTCCAAGATAGCTGGGTGAGAATTTACTGTGGTGATTTCTCTCTCTGATATTTCAGCCTTCACTTGATATTTGGCTCTGAGTCTCTTCCCATACAATACAAATTTATGCATCACAGTATTACTTCACTTTGTGTCTTCTCAATTCTTCTATTTAAGTTTTCAAGTCTTATACTATAATTTTTCATCTTTTCAATTGCTTTTTCTTGCTTTTCTTGGCTTTCTTTAAGGAATTTGTTAATTTCCTCAATTTTTGTCTTTCTTTGATTTTTTCAGTGATTTTTTTTTCATAAAGGCCATTATCCTCTCCATAGAGTCATTTTTAAGTTCCTTTACTTATGTTTTCTCTACATTGCATTGTTCAGGTTGTGCTGTTGTAAAACTGCTTGCTTTTGGTGGTGCCTTATTGCTCTTTATATTTTTGTTCACATTTTTGAACTGATGTCTACTCATGTCTTCCTTCATTTGTTACAAGTGGTGTCTTGTCTCAGGGAATTGTTCCTACTCCAATCTGCTTTAGCTGTACCTGTGTATTAGGGAGCAAGTCTTGGTCCGATTGATGCTCTTTATGTAATCAAAGCTGTTGGGATTTGTGACTGAAGGAGCCTGTCTTGTTTCAATTAAAGTCTTTTTCCAATAGGGGCTTTTGGATTATGTTTCTCAGGAAATTGCTGACATTTCAGGCAGATAAGTGGGTTTGGGTAAGGTTGTGGAACTTGTAGATTTTAAGTCCAATTGGTGGGGAGGCTTAACCACAGGAGTCTTCTGTGCTGCCCTACAATGGGGAGCATTAATGAATGGTAATAGAGGGGTGCAGGTTGTACCCCTGTATCTAGGTCCTAGAAACTGAGCTTAAGTTTCTTTTTGTTTCACTGTAAATATATTTATATTCTTGTTTAAAGGATTTATGTATATTGAAACAAATTTAAGGTAATTTTTGTTACATCGCATTGTATATGTTTTTACTCTTTTTAAAGTATTATATCAATGTAGTTTATTTAAATTATAAGATAAAGTTCTAGCTTTTGAAAGATATAAAATATATAGGATAATCAAAAAATATATGTTGTTAGTAATTTATATATATCAAATTTGTAGATATGTTTGTCAAGAGGCACAAAACATTGAATGGAAAAAAGATAGAATATTTAACAAATGGTGCTGGCATAGCTGGATGGAAGTGTGTAGAGAAATGCAAATAGATCTGAGCCTGTCACCCTGCACAAAACTCAAATCCAAGTGGATCAAAGACCTGAACTTAAACCCAGCCACTTTGAACTTGATCAAAAAGAAAGTAGGAAATACACTTCTATGAATTGGCACAGGTGACCACTGCCAAGAACAACAATCAATAAGTGGGATCTCCTGAAGGTAGGAAGCTTCTGCAAAGCCAAGGACACTATCAATAGGACAAAACGACAGTCTACAGAATGGGAAAAGATTCTCACCAACCGTACAAGTGATAGAGGACTGATCTCTAAGATATATACACAGCTCAAGAATCTTGAGCCCAAAACCTTGAATAACTCAATCAAAAAATGGGGTACAGATCTAAAAAGGGAATTCTCAACAGAGGAACTACGAATGGCTGAAAGGCACCTGAAAAAGTGCTCATCATCTTTAGCCATCAGAGAAATGCAAATCAAAACAACTTTGAGATACCACCTAACACCTGTTAGGTTGGCTAAAATAAAAGGCACAGATGACAGCCTATGTTGGAGAGGATGCAGAGCAAGGGGAACATTCCTCCATTGTTGGTGGGAGTGTAAGCTTGTTCAGCCACTTTGGAATGCAATATGGTGGTTTCTCAGAAAATTCAGAATCAATCTCCCCAAGGACCCAGCAATACCACTTCTGGGTATATACCGTAAAGAGGCACATTCACACTCCAAAGGTATTAGCTCAACTATGTTCATAGCAGCATTATTTATAATAGCAAGAACCTGGAAACAACCTAGATGTCCCTTAACTGAAGAATGGATTAACAAACTGTGGTACATCTACACAATGGAATACTACTCAGCAGTAAGAAAAAAATGATATCCTAAAATTCACAGGCAAATGGATGGATTTGGAGAATATCCTCCTGAGCGAGGTATCACAAACTCAGAAAGATAAGTAGGGGATGTACTCACTCATTAGTGGTCTCTAAACAAACAAATAAGAAAAAAAGCCAAGCATGCCCAAGCTGCAAACCACAACCACTGAACAGGTTGGGATCAGAAACACCCTGGACTGACCCCTCAGATCCCACTCCAACTATAGGAACACCTGAATCACTCTTGAGGGAGGGGGAACAAAACTGGATTTGCCAGGAGTGGAGACTGAACTAAGCATTATTGGGTGAGTGGGACCATGGGACTGCCTGCTGCCTGCCCAGGGAGGGGATGGGGAGTTGTTGAGAAGAAAAAATGACCTGATGTGATGGGAGGTGGAAAGGAACTTGAATAAGGATATACAGGGATGGAAAAAAATTCAGAGGGAAAGCTGAACACAAAGTTAATATATATGTAGCAATCTTATTTGCATTATCACCCTTGATAAGTCATGCTTATGATTTTATCTTCCTTATAGTTATTGTTAACTTATCAGCATTTTAAATTCATTTTACTGTTTTTCTTGATAAATACAAAATAAAGAAGGAAAAAAAGATCATATGAAGATATATTTTATTTATTTATTTATTTTTGGAAAGAATCAGTCCTGTGTCTTTATTAAAGAGGGTTAGAAAGGGACCATACCTGGCAACTAAGGAATGAGGTACCAGCCAGGAAGGTGGGATGGGCTCAGGCTCTAGGGATCCAAGGGAAGACTGATGGCCTGGGAGGGCTCAGGGAGACCTTGTCCTGGCAGCAGCTGAGAAAGTGCCTAAAAGAAAGCTTTAGACACTACAGCCACAAGCTGGTTCTGCAGGCTGAGGGGCTTAGGCAGTAGATGCAAGATAGGTTGAAATCATCCTCAGGCCACCTTGACTTGTCTACCTAGATCCTCCTCTGGTCCTGATCCTGTTCATTTCCTTCCATGTCCACCTCATTGACCTCTCCATCATCAGGTGACTCATTATAGTCATTCATCTCATCCATGTCCTGCATTTCTTCATCATCTTCTGAATCCTCTTCACTGTCCTCATCATCTTCATCATCCTCTTCTTCCTCATCGTTGTAGTGCTCGGAGACTGGCTTGCCAATAGGTACAAGGTTGTTGTCTTTCTCTGCAATGCTTTGGAGCCAGGCCTGATGCTGCTATTCTTGCTGCTGCAGCTCTGACTCCTCCACACAGGGTCGATTCAGATTAAATCACAGTGTCTCAGTCACATGAGGGAACAGTGAAAGGAACAAGGTGGACATCGCTCTTAAGCTGAGTTTGAGCCCTGACTCCATCACTTACTAGATGTTTGATTTTGGCCAGTACACTTAACCTCTCTGGGCCTCAGTTTCCTCATTGCGCCAAGAGCTAGCAGCCGGCAGAGACCCGGAAGCACTTCCACAGGCCTGAGTGGAAGAACCCACCAGAATCTGGGACTCACTCTCAAGATGTATTTTAGATAAATTAATGATCTAACACTTAAAAGACTTAAAGAATATGGAATTTAAATGATTTGTTAACTTACAGATTTCATCAGAGACACAAATGCTGCTGGCAGCATCAATTTGCTTCATAAAAGGGTAGTGCTCATCAAAGAATAACTGTAGAAGTTTGATTTCATTGTGGCAAAGTTTGTCATTTGAACAAGAAACTGCTTGTCCCTTGACTACTTGACAGTGTGATGTGCAGACCAGACCCACATAAAAGTCACTGCTGAACTTTTCCAAATCAAGGCAGGAAAGCATTATAAGTTTCTGGTTCAGCCTTCTGCCCTGACTCTGCTTCCACTTAGCCCCCAAGTAATTACACAAAGGCATATTTTAAGTTCATGCTGATTTTTCTATGTATCAGGCTCTTTCATCTTAACTTTATATATTTTCATTAATCTATTTAGCCATGTGGTTTGTTAACTTTTCTCAGAGCAGCATGGTTGTCTTCTTTCCTCTTTGTCTGCTGGCATATTTACTAATGTCTATGCTCCGATCTTCATGTTCTCAGAGTTTGCTTGAAAGACCCTCAATGAGGACCTTTCCTCAGAAGGAGACCCGGAGTCCCAAAAACTGAGCCGAGCCGCAGTTCAGATGCAAACAGCAAGAGGTTTTATTCAGGTTGTGAAGATATCCTTGGGCAGCAGTAACTCGGAGAGCAGACTGGTGCGCCGAGGCTTTGTTCAGAGACTTTTTATAGCATAGGGGGAAGCGGGAAGCAGGCTTACAGAAGCAAAAGGCATGGTTATAGGGAAAACAGAGAAATCATTTGCTCATTTAAACAACAACTCTTACTTATTGGATGAGGGCTTAGTGGCGGGGAGAAACAGTGGGAAGAAATGGTCGCTTGCTGGGAGGGGGACTTCCTGAACATCTGGCCCTGATTACAGGCTTCTTGTGGTATGCGGTCCCAGTCACATACTTCTGGTCATCTGATGATTCATTAGCAACCCTTCCGCTATCTGCCTGCTCCTAGGCTTGTGCTTGCGCGCGGGGGCAGGGGGACCTTGGACATGTTCGGGCAAGCCTGGACAAGTCTTAGGCAAGTTTTCCAGACTCGCTCCCACAAGCAGAAAGGGGGGAGTAGCACTCGGTTGGATACCTGAACTGAATGCCTGGGTCCAGCCCTAGAACTCAGAGTCTTTCATCCCTCTATTTTTTTTTTTTTTGACAATGAGTAAAATCTTTTACTCATAGGTTTGTATCATGTTGTCTCACGGCCTGATACTGTTGGGCGAGTACCATAGCTTGCACAACTGACAATCTATCTTTAACGAACTGAGTTAATCTATTAATAATGCATGGCCCAAAGGTCAATATTAACAGAAGCAGAACAAGGGGACCCATCAAGGATGACATTAAGGTGGTATACCAGGGCAACCTATTCCAAATGCCCTCATACCAAGATTGTCGGGAATCAAATTCTTGTTTTCTTTTGTCTATTCTTTCTTTGAGTTTATCTAAAGTCTCAGTTACTAGCCCGGTCTTATCGGCATAAAAGCAACATTCTTCTTTACGGGCCGCACAAAGGCCCCCTTCTTTTAGGAATAACAAATCTAGCCCTCTCCTGTTCTGCAACACTACTTCGGAGAGGGAGGTAACTGAGTCTTTAAGGTCCCGGATTGCTTGCTCAGCTGCCCTGAGGTCTTCATTCATGGCATTGTGTAGGGATTCATACTGACCTGTCTTAATTATGGCTGTTGTCCCGGTTCCTATTCCTGCAGCTATTCCTCCGACACCCAGTAACATGGCCAAAGTCACAAGGGTAACTGGTTCTCATCTTCGCCTCGTCTTGAGATCACTCCAATCATGGTAGCTTAGGACTACCTCATCTGCATGGTAGGTAATTCGAGGCCACAACTGGACCAGCACACTGTAATCTCGCATCTGGTCCAGGACAGCAGCAGACACACACGGGGTCAGTCCTGTACTACAAGCCCAGTAAGTCCCATTGGGGGGAGCTAAATAATAGGATCCAGTCCAGATCTTGGTGATGGTGTCGCAGAGGATTGCCTTAGTCTTAGATGGTGGGGTGCCTATGCATAATCCCGACCCTGAAACCTGGGAGAGGGTCAGGCGATGGTCTGAGTTTTTGCAAGTCTCATCAGGGGTTGTGAGGTTGGTGAAATTGCTGGTAAGGACAACACCCTCATAGTAAGGTGGGTTTGGATTTAAGCATAACCAGCAATTTTTAGCCTTCTCGGGTCTAGTGTGGTTGAGTACCTGATATGCTCCTTTGATCAAATTCAGAAGTCTATCTCCCATTCCGGGTATCCTTGGGGCCTCACTGGCTTGTAGAGCTGTGGGGGTGGTGGGAGGTAGGGTACTGCTGATTACTGATTTGGGGACCTTTGACTGGGGGGGGCTGGGAGCCCTCTGGTAAGAAAGTGCAGGATTAGGGCCCACCGGGAGGGTTCGGATCTCTTGAATACGTAATCTGATTCGGAACAGAACCCCTCAGTCATCTCCATACTCACACCATCTTAGTCCCCACATACGGCCTGTTCCCCAGTCAGTGAATCTCTTTCCAGCGGGTGTGAAGGAAATGTTTAGCGGGAGCGAGAGTCCTGCCTTATACTTATGTTGTTGTCCTCCAAATCTCCCTTCCCCGCATTTTTCCTCCCCCCACCTTCCATGTTGTTCTACTTCATATTCTTTAGGGTACCCTCTATGGACTGTAATCAATTCCCAAGAGGAAGTTGGGTTCCAATAGGCAGACCCTGTTGTTTCGTATCCCCAAACTGCACAATAATAATAATCGGCCCCCCACATTCCCTAGCTTTACTAAGGGATCTCCCATCTCTGGGGCAGACATAGAAATCTAATTGAGCTAACATACAGCGATTAGAAGGGGACCTGCAGCCAGGTAGCCCCATGCAGCCAGGGTGGATACTTTGGTTGAGGTTTTGTAGAGACACTTCAGGAATGGCCCAGTACCCACCAACCCCAGCCACCAGATGGCAAAAGTCGGGAGTGAGGTCGGGCCACCAAGTATAGAACGCATGCTGTTGGGAGATTTCCCAGACAACTTCTCCAGTCTGGGACAATACCTGCCAGGTTAGTATCTTCACCTGGTGGGGGGACTCTGGGGCTCCCAGAGAAACTTGGAACAGCAGAAGTAGGACTAAGTATGTATGAGTCTTATCTTAAGTGGGTTTTGAGTATGTTGGGCTTTCCATGTCTGCACGGCGCCAAGATCTGCCGGACTGTTGGAGTCCAGGTGTGCCGGTTTAACGTGAGAAGCGTAGACCCAGGCAGCAATGCCGTCAACCTTCAGGGCCGTGGGGGTGATCAGGAGAACGGTGTAGGGCCCCTTCCACCGAGGCTCGAGGTTCTTAGTCTGATGTCTTCGGACCAAGAGGGAGTCTCCAACCTGGAACTGATGTGGCGTCACAGGTCGGTCTAGCTGGTCATGGTAGGCTGCAGCCAGAGGTTTCCACACTTCTTTCTGCACAATCTGGAGCGCCCTTAGGTGGGCTTCAAGGGAGGATCGGTCAGCAAAAGCAGAAATATCAGGATCAAGGAAGTTTACAATAGGAGGGGGAGCTCTGTACAGTATCTCTAACAGGGTTAAACCATGGGGTCCCGGGGTGTTCCGAGCTCTATAAATTGCTAAGGGAAGGAGGAGCACCCAATCTCTAGAGCGAGTTGCAAGCGTTAATTTAGTTAAAGTCTCCTTAATTGTTCTATTCATACGCTCTACCTTGCCTGAACTTTGGGGCCGGTAAACACAATGCAACTTCTAATCAATCCCCAATAGTCTGGCCACTTTCTGACTTACTTGGGAGATGAAGGCCGGCCCGTTATTGGTGCCCAAGACTTTGGGCATCCCATACCTGGGGAAGATCTCTTCCAGCAGTTTTTTAGTCACCACACTCGAGGTTTCATGCTTCGTTGGAAAAGCTTCTACCCATCCTGAAAAGGTGTCTATAAACACTAGCAGGTATTTATAACCATAAAGTCCAGGTCTTACCTCTGTGAAGTCTATTTCCCAGTGTACTCCTGGCTGGTGCCCTCTGGCGCGCACTCCTGGGGTCAAATGGGTTTTTCCTGCATTTACCTGTGCGCAGGCTGGGCAACTAGTAGTTACCTGTTGGAGTACTTTGTCCTGGTTGAGGAGCATGACGAATTGGTTTTCAGTGTCTAAAAGAGTCTTTATTTTTTTCTTGCTTAGATGTGTCAGGGAGTGCAAGAACCGGATCATATATTTGGTATAGGCAGTGGGCATAACAGTTTTACCATCTACCATCCAGGTTTGCTCCTCTGGATCCTATGTGGCCTCTATTTTTTTTGCCAACTCATGATCCTCTGGACTATATTTTATAGGTTCTCATTGCCTTGATGGTTGGGTCTCTAAGGCAAGGGCGTGGCTTGACTCAGTCTGTCTTAGTGCCGCTTCTTTGGCTGTTGAGTCAGCCAGGCGGTTACCTCTTGCTACAGGGCTGTCACCTCTTTGGTGCCCCAGACAGTGTATGATACTTAGCTTCTGGAGTAGGAATAGAGCTCTAAGAAGAGCCAATATTTCTGCCTTGTTTTTAATCTCTTTTCCTTCTGAGGTGAGTAGTCTTCTTCTCCTATAAATTTCACCATGTATGTGAGCCTTAGTGAAAGCGTACCTGCTGTCAGTATAAACATTTAGCTTCTTACCTTCAGCCATCTGGAGGGC
>PVIH01031303.1:0-10980 GCA_004025045.1 Sigmodon hispidus | reverse complement strand
TATATAGAATATATACAAACAATAATTACATGATGAACATCCAGCTTGTGAACAGTTGATAAATTCAAAGGAAATATTCTATTATTTATCCTATTTTGATGAATCCAAAGAAATGTACCTAATTCACTTTGTACCTAACTTGTATTACTAACTAAAATTTATATTTTGATGTCTCTCAAACTTACATAGTTTTACTTCTTTTTTTCTTTATCTTCTAAGTGAGTTTCTTTTCTAAAATTAAAATAGAAGCAATAGAGAAAATATAAACACAGACAAATTTGGAAATAGGAAATTTAAAGAAATAAATTGGAACTATAGATGCAAGTATAACCAAAAATGCTAGAGATGGAACAGAGAGTCACAGAGTGTAAGATTAAATAGTGGAAATAGATACGAGTTAAACAAACACTAAAATAAAAAAAATGTCATAACAGAAAACATCTAGAAAATCTGAGACACCATAAAAAAAAACAAACCTAAGAATAACTGAAATTGAAGAAGGAAAGGAATACCACTGCAAAGACACAAAAATTATATTCATCAAAATTATAAAAAAAACTTTCCCAGCCTACAGAGGAAAATGTCTGTAAAGATAAAAGTTTAAAGAACACCAAAAAGACTAGAAGCCTCCCCAAAATTTTTTGTTTGTATTTTCTTCTATTTCTTTAAGGCTTTTTTCATATCTTCTTTTAGAGCTTTAATAATCATCATAAAGGAATTTTTGGTGTTACTTTCTTCTGTTTCCTTGTCATTGCTCAGTTCAGGTCTTGTATTTGTAAGTTGGCTACCCTTGTATGGAGTTACCATGTTGTTCTTTGTATTATTATGTAATTTTTTGCATTGATGTTTGCCCATGGCTTCAGTGGTTCACAATTTGATAGCTCCTGGTCAGTTGTGGAACTTGGATTTTTGTGCCTTCTGTCACCCCTCTGGTCAGGGTCTCAGTCTGTTCTTCAGTGACCCCTGCAGATGGTGGCTTGCTCAGTTCCAGGTGGCAGTGGGTAGCCATGCAGCTTCCCTCAGCAGGAGCTGTGGGTCTGATGACCTGCAGAGTTTATCCACTCCTGCTCCAGAGTGCACTGGGTCTCTACAGACAGCACTTGGTTCCAGGAGTGGAACAGGAAGGTTTGGGAGCTCAACTCTCCCTCCCAGGCTGTGATATATGCGCTTGGGCCTGGTGACCCCTCCTCACATCTGGGCGCGTCTGTGTCTGTCCTTCAGAGACACCTGCAGATGTTGACTTGCTCAATTCAAGATGGCAGTGTGTAGCCATGCAGCTTCCCTCAGCAGGACCTGCATGTCTGATGACCTGCAGAGTTTATCTACCCTTGCTCCAGAGTGCACTGGGAATCTGCAGACAGCACTTGGTCCTGGGAGCGGAACCGGAAGCTATGGATACTGTTCTCTTAAGGGCAAGAATGCCTCTTGAACATAATGTTGACATATGATAGGGCATTGGTCATTCGCTGGGGTAACACCTTCCATTGATAATGCTGATCAGGTTCCCCTTGAGTTAAGGAGGGGACAGTGAAGGCAAATCTAGGTGTATCTTTGGGAAAAAATGATATGGAAAAGAAGCAATCCTTAATATCCACAATAATTAGATTCCAATCTTTGATTAGGGCAGACAAAATGGGAAGGACCCATTGAATAGGTCCAAACATATTCATTTGATCATTAATGGCTCTCAAATCATGTAACAATCTCCAGTTGCCTGACTTCTTTTTAATCACAAAAATAGGAGTATTCCATGGAGATGTGGAAGGCTCAATGTGTCCTGACTTTAATTGTTCCTTAACCAATTGCACTACTGCTTCCAAATTTTCAGAGGACAAGGGCCACTGAGGAGCCCATACGGGATCTTCCATTTTCCATGGTATGGGTCATACTGCCCCAATGGCCCGTAGGAAAAACCCAAACCTTGTCTGTCTTGGTTCCCTTTTGGTAAAATGGGCTCTACTCTCCCTTGTTCTAATTTTCCCAATGCTTTTTCTTTCCTATATTCCATGTTTTGCACAATAATTTTTACCTGTGAAGAATATCCATAGTCATTTGACAGGGTCAACCCCATATGTTGCATGAAATCTCTTCCCCACAAATTGACCAGGAGGGGGAGTACATAAAGTATGAATCTCCCTTGTTGACCTTCTAATGTTTCCCATGATAGAGTCATGGACTAATCGAGGGGCAGGATTGATACTCCAAG
Source organism: Sigmodon hispidus (assembly GCA_004025045.1). NCBI lineage: Eukaryota > Metazoa > Chordata > Mammalia > Rodentia > Cricetidae > Sigmodon > Sigmodon hispidus. The sequence continues at coordinate 8,774 of PVIH01031303.1, read as the reverse complement.
CCTTGTAAGGAGTGGGACGACTGGATAATAGGCCATGTCTTGGGGCACCAATAGGAAGAAATTATACTCTTGTTGGCCCCTGTGTCCAAAATGCCTTCAAACATTTTACCATTAATTTTTAATGAAAGTTTGGGTCTCTCATGTAGGGAGACCATCAAGTAGGCTGAATCCGTGCCTGAGGATCCCATTTCTGCAAGTCCTAGTCCTAGCGGCTCCTATCTCTCCTCGGGGAGGAGCAACAACTGTGCAATCCTATCTCCCTTAAAGATAGAGAATATGCCTTTAGGGCTAGAACATAAAATTTGTATGTCCATAAGGTGTTGATTATCTACAAGTCCTGGATGCACTATTAATCCCTGTAAAGTAAGTGCGCACCAACCCAATATAACCCAACTGTACCTGGGGGCAAAAGTGTTATAGTTTCTACAGGAATTGGTTGAATATGCATTTGTGGCATTAATAGGAAGTTGGAGGTGGCGTGCAGGTCCACTCTTGTGGAGTGTCCTGGTCTTTGTTCTCCTGGGTCTTGACAAACCAGTTCCCATATCTTTGAGGGCCCTGGGACTGAGTGCCCAACAGCCAATTTTTTGGCATGTCTGCTACCTGAGGATTAGTGGGTTGGTCAATGGGAAGGAGGAGCCTCCCTTGAATATCCCTTACTGAGCAGCACTGGCTGGCTTTATGATAACCTTTGCCGCACAACTGCAAAGAGTGGGATTCTCCCCTTTTTTGTTCAGGGTTTTGCAGTCCCTTTTAAGATGACCAGCCTTTCCAAAACTAAAGCAAACTCTTTGATTGGTCTTACCCAGGGGATGCTTCTGGTATTGGAGGATAGCAGCCACTAATCTAGCATTTGTGAGGGGGCCCCCAACTCCCTGCAAACTCTGAACCAGTCTTGTAATCTTTTATTTTTTCTTGGGGCTATTGCCGCACAACATTCTTGGGTGAATTGCTTGAAAACAAGCTGCTCTATGAGAGGGCAGCTACTTCAATGTCACCAAAAATGTGCCCAGCTGCCTCTGTCATCCTTGTTACAAAGTCTGAAAAGAACTCTTGGGTCCCCCGAATGATCTTGGTAAGCTGATTATTGGCCTCCCCTTTTCTGGAGAGTGCTTTCTAGGCCCTTATTGCCTTGGCAGCAATTTGTTGATAGGTGCCCCAATGACAATCTATCTGAATAGTGGCAAAGCGCCCTTGACCTCTTAAAAGGTCAAATTCCATTGACGTTGTTCTGGGGTTAAGGATGTGGCATTAGCCCTGGCTTGTTCCTGAGCTGCCTCATGCCAGAGGGCTTTCCATTCCATGTATTGGCCCATGCTGACAAGTGATGCCTTTACGACCATCTGCCAATCAGCTGGCATCATTGCAGTCATAGCCAGCCTTTCTAACTGGGCCAAGGTGAAACTGGCTGAAAGCCCATATTTCCTGACTGATTCCGCCAATACATTTATCTGATTATACTCTACGGGTGCATGTACCTGTCCTCTCTCCACACCTTCAAAGACTGGATACGCAAGGTGCAACTTTCTTCTAACTTTGTCTGGGAGGAAAGAAAAGGACTTCTGACACATCTCATAAGGAGGAGGTGCAAAGGGACCACCTGTGAGGAGGACACAGGATGTGGGTGCTGTTGGCCTCTTTTGTTACTTGGTAGGTGGTTGTCTGGATGGTACCACTCTCCTTCATATTTGGCCAGTAACACCAGTAACTCAAGAGGGTTTCAGAACTACCCTTTAAACATCAAAACCTTCAGTCATTGCCAAATGTTGAGAAGACATTGATGCACTGTTTGTCTGAGAACCAGGAGACATCAGATATTCACTAATTGCCAAAAGGACCTCATACTTACCACTTCATAACAAAGAAACTCACATACCTCCTCTATTACTAAGGGTGCCTGAGATGTATATGTTGAGAAACAGGTTCCTCAGACATCTTCAATGTCCCAAGAAGGACACAAATACTCCTCCTCTACAATCAGTGAGCCATAGAATTTCTGTAAGGTCACAATGAAGCTTCAGACTTATCCAAGCAGAACCAGGGCAATTCAAGTCTCCAGATAATAACTCCATCAGGTCTTATATATGCCCCTTCAGAAATGAACTAACTCTCTAATTCCAGGTGAATATACCTCACTGGAACATCTTCTGAAAAGGGTCTTGGACTTAGTTCCTCTAACTATAGAGGATCCTGAATTTCAAGGGATGAAAAATAGGGTTGGTATTACCTACTCACTTTGAATAAGAAAATTTTAGTCTTCTTCTGTCTGTACTGGAGGGGTTTGAGACATGCCCCTTTGATGAAGCAAGCTCCAGAACTGGCCCTGTGTTTCAAGGGTTTGTCAATTATTGAGAAACTCCTTAAGGGTAATTGAGACTGAGTCCTTATTTCCATGAAAACATAGGAGTTTCTCTTTGTGTTCATGAACAACTCAGGTCTCTGAAACAGCTAAGAGAGACTAGATCTTCTCCCTCAGACATAAGTGGCTAGGAAATTCACTTTTGACAACATGAGGACCTCAAGAAATTCTAGTATAAAATCCCATGGCAAAAGAATAAAAATCTTACTTTGCCTCCAAGGCCATCTATTTTGAAACTGCTCAGCAGGAAAGAGTCTGTCCCACATGTACTCACCTGTACAGATTGTTATATGTTTGAGTAGGGGACAGACACAAGAAACATGACCCTACCTTTCAGAAGAACACTGAATTTTATACAGTTCATTGAAGACTTTGAGACAAATTGCAGAGTGATTGGATTTTCCTCTTCTACAGTAGGTAAGCAGGGGCATTTCCCTCTTCTCTATAAGGACTAGATCTAGCTTTTTTATATTTTACAAATTATACTACATTTTGTTCTAATTTGCAATATCCCCATTTGACTCAAGCCCAAGGCGCCCTCAGAACTTTTCCTGTGAGTAAGGGCACATGGGATATTTGACATCTGATCAAGGTGCATTGGTCACTAAGTTTAGAGTTTACAGAAGAAGAGCAAGAGAATTCTGGAATCCAAGTCACTTCTGGAGTAAAATCACCTGGTATGGTTTGGAATCATCAATCCCTCAAAGATCTGTTTGGCTAAACACAATTTAAAAAGTCAGCCACACTGGGGCCCTAACTCAAAGTATTATGGAAAACTGGTATAATGCTTGGTCTCCTGTAGATTCAGCTAAAGGAATGGATACACTAAACATTGAATAAGAGTTTGAAGGTGAGGAATATTCCAGTTCTTTATGAGGTATAATATTTTTGTTGAGTTATATGAGATTTTCACATTCTGAACATATTTCCCCTAACACATGAGTCTCAGATATTCCTCTGTCTCCAAGAGTACTCGCTCTTTATCCCTTTGGTTAATTAAAAATCCATAACATTCCAGTTTGTCTAAAGGAGTCTTACACTTTCATTTTGTGTGAGGGGATCATTCACTCTCTGATATTATTAAGTGGGCCTCAGAAAATCTTCTTCATAAATAGGTTCAAGATTTACCCTTCAGTACAAGGTAAATTGTAAGCTAGTATAAAAAAGAACCCTAACGAAATATGCTGTCAAGGAAGGTGGTACAGTCTACTTTTTCTAAACAAGGAGACTTCAGGAACATCCTTTCATTTCAAAAACACTGCTCCTAACTCTTAGGGTAAAAGGGACAAAAACCAGGCTAGTGACATTTGTACTCATGGGAACTGTTCATTCTTTTCTCCTGTACACTTCATATCAACCCCCTGGCAATGGCTTTCTCAGTAAAACCACTTTTGTCCAAGGAAACCTCAGCTTTATTGCTTTAATTGAGAATATCTAAAATTTTCCCTTCTGAGCTTGTTGGCAAGGCATGCCCAAATGGCCAAAGGGATGTCACATCACTCTGATATTAAATCCTGTGTCATGATGCTAGAAATGAAAATTCAATTAAACACCTCCTACTTCTAAGGTTCTCAGGAGAATTGAAGGGGCATCATCATTGTTGCCCATGCCTATGCTGCTGATGAAAGGCTTGTGGAGAACACAAAGCCAAGGATTACCAATTAACCTCTAAGAAAAATGCTCTGATTGTTGGCAAGCAAGTTCCAGAGCACATGGGTATTCTGTAATGTGAGGATGCTTGGACCTAATAAGGTATTGCCTGCACCTTCTTTCATCACCTATGGTAACATGCAAGCTCCATCTTCTGCATAATGAAACTGGGACTTTTCTGCTCTTTTCTTCCCTCACAAAACTGCTTTCTCTTCTTGAAGAATTTGACTGGGTAACTTGTCATGTATACACAAATGGGGCTCAACTTAAAGTGATCCGGTATAGGTCTATGAGAGACTCTCTATATGAAGTCCACTTTGGATTGAAGTCCCATATTCTCAGTTTAGCAATCAGATCATAGAGCCCCTGACATCTGCCTTCAGGGGAGTCAATAGAAATAGAATGTTTTCAAAATCGCTGCCTAGATCCGGACAGCTGGACACAAACTAGAAGAAGCAACCTAGGAGACAGTCATCCTGGCCTTCAGAAGAAGATATAGGTTGCTGATGTCTTGTCTCTTCTAGAATGAACACGCTTTATGAAGATAAATAACACAGAATAGGACAATGAAGCTCATGATCTATGCTGAGAATTTTCTCCACTGTATAAGGTACCAGGGATATTCACCTTCAACTGTAGTATGTATGGCACCTTCTCTTTCAGTCCAAAGGACATCCTGTACTTTCATTATTTACTGGAGTCTCTGACATTTTCTCTGTTATCAACATCTTCCTTCTTAGTATGTGGAATAGGATTTCAGAAGTCTACTAAGACTAAGATAACTCTAAAAATCATTTTCCCAATGAAGCCTAAACCATTTATTTTGTGTTACATGGTCCTTATATACTCCAATTCCTACCAAGTGGCTCTGAGTCTTTTTATTTCTCATTAAAGGGGCATGCCTATGGGGCATTATGCCACTCTGAACAAACAAGTATCAGTCATTCCTGATCACCTCAATAGGTCTGTGTGCCAATTAACTACCTCTATCCATTAAGAGGATTTCAGATATTCTGCTTCTACAAAAAGAAACCTGGAAAATCAAACTTGAAATGGCTCTCAAATTGGCTCCTGTATCCAAAGGATGTCTCAGATCTCCATTTTCAGTGCCCTGCTACTTTAGGTCCTTCATTTTGACTAAAGAATCATCAGAGCTCCCGTTCTTTCCATGGTGACATGACACATTCACCTATTAACTAAAGTTGCTTTAGAGCTGACCCTTCAGAACAAGGAAGCCATACAAACATATGTGTGACCAATGGGACCTCACAACATTCTGCTTCTAGAACAAAGTGCAGCAGATAGAAAAACAAGATCAGTCCTCAAGTCATCTGCCTCAAAATTGCTTAACAAAAATGTACTGTGTTTATTCCTTATTCACAGATGTGTGCAGCTAAACATAACATTGTGTAAATATTAGCACATGAAAAACCACTTTTCCTGTTGGAAGATTATTATGAGATTTGCCTTAGACTCTCAATGATTTCACACCAGATATGCATGTTTGTACTGGAAAAAATAGTTGAAAACTTTCGAGGCAGAGCTAGAACCTTTCTCTGTTACCCAACATAGCCTGGAACCTTTCTCTTCTGACCATGGGTGAACTATGTATTCCTGTTCTACCAAATACTTCTGGGGCCCTCCTCCCTGTGAACAAAGACATTCAGGGTTTTGTCTTTTTCTGAAGGTAGTCTCATGAGTTCTTAACCCTGTGAAGAATTTTGTAGAACTTCCCTGTTCCCAAGAGACTTTATACATTTCTTGCTTATTGAAGTCGTTCTAAGAACTACCTTGGCTCAGACCTGGCCTTTGTCCTTCCCTTCATTAACAATGTGGCCTGAGATGTTCCTCGCCTTATAATGAGTAAGAGAACCACTGTGTTTGATCCATGGAAACTCATGCATTCCTTTTTTTCCTAAATTGACATTACACGAGCACTTTTAGATAATACTGTATATTGAATAACACTGTAGGAATACCTTGTATTATTATTTTACAAAGTTTAAACATCCCCTTATGTCTTTGAAATACCTCCCACTAATTCTGCTCTAAGAAAGGAGATTAACATCTTTTACCTTTGACCTTGGGGTCTAGGATACTGCATTGCTGCAATGTGGTTTAAAATCCAATTCCCAAGAGTAGAATCAGAGAGTTTATCCTGTGCTATGCTCTTTAATATTGTCACTCAATGTAGTTTAGGTAACCATTTTGTGGAAAAGACTTTGAATTTCTGTTACTTTGCAAGAAAACTAAGTCATACGCTTCTGACCCAGGACCTTAGACAAAGTATTACTTACACCACTATCTATATACAAGTGAGAATCAAAATTTCCCAATGTAGTCCAGTGTAGTACAAAGAGGGGGAAACTATGATTAACTACTTCAACCTGAATGGCTATGGAGATTCTGTTGTTGCCAAAGAGAGTCTGTCCTATGACAAAATGATGGAAATGACCTCAGAAGTAGCTTTCATGGCCAAGAAGTTGTTACTCTATATGCAATGGAGCATCAGCTCTAGCCTTTGACCCTGAGATGCCCTAAAGAATTACCTTCCTTTGAAAGGCATCTTACATCACACCTTTGAACTCATATTTTCACAGTACCTCTCCCTTTGACCAAGACTTATGGAAACACCTTTATAACCAATGAAACCTCACAACATTCCAGGTTCTGATAAGAGGGAAAAAAAACTACTTATTAGCTAAAATTAATTATTCTGTCATCTTCCCAGGGTATAGTCATCATAAATACAATGATTTCTCTTTTTCTTCAATGACAGATAAACTCAGGTCAATACAACCTTGAGGAAACATCAAAGTCCAGGCAACAACTCACTATGTTGTGAAAATGATGTCATTACTTCTTATACTCTTCCCAATAGTTGATGTAACCTATCAATTGTGGAAACTGGAAAGAACTGTTGGAAACAAATGATGCAGAACCATAATATTCTCCCACTATCTAAGGTAACTGACACTTTCCCCTACTGAACAATTGAGTGAATGAAACTTGATATTTTGTTTCACTTTCTGCCCAAGAAACACAGTTCCTAATGACCTCAGAAACTTCCCCTCTGAATATGGACTCCCCAAATTGTTCCTATTCTCAAGATATTTCACAGTGTGCCCTTGGGATGAAAGGTTATCAGAATTTCCCTTTGTTTAAAATGATCATCAGGCCTTTATGCTATTATAAGTAATAACTTTTCCTCTCTGTCCAAGAAAGTCATAAAATGACTGGCTTTTACTATAGCAATCTCAGATTTTTGATGTGGTTCAAAGGGAACATAATCAGTGGGTCCTGGTGTATCCCACATGTACATGTGGGCCTCAAACATATACACCTAATGGAGCGCCTTGGATATTTTCTATCAATCCACAACAACTAGGAAAATACATGTGTGACCAAAGGGACTTCTCTTTGCAGTATTTTGAGGTAAGAAAATCTGCAATATAAGTCATCTGTCCTTCACTCTAGACTCCAAAATGATGTGACCACATCATTTATGCACATACCAATATAGCTGCTGAAAAAATTCAAGAGGACTTAGAGCATGAGGCTGTCAATCAGGACTGATGAATACTGTTCTGATGGTTGTCAGGCTTACAACATGTACCTGAGATGTGAATCGTCTAAACTGTGGTGAAGTCCTTTCTCCACTGGACATGGTAAGTTGGAATACTCCCTTATCCCTAAGTGGTTTTTTACTTTACCACTCCCTCTAAGTCTGCTTTAGTCTTTCACTGCTAAACGCCATCAAATTCAGTCCACCAGCCATCAAATGCACTCTCTGTAACCAACACGGTGTGATATCTAACATGCATTACTGATGTGGGCAGAGATCACCTCTACCTGCCTAAGGCCCTAAGGCTTTCCAATTTCAATAAAATGCCAGCCTCAAAACTTACCTGCTCTGACAAACAATTCAATTATACCCTTTCTGATGAAGGAGAGCTCAGATTTACACTTCTACTTAAATATGTGTCTCATCTCCAACACGTCATCTTTAATGCATAGCAGAACTACTCCTTTTGCTCCACGGGCATCAGCTCTCCACCCTCTGGGTAAAAGTTCTAAAAATTTCTTTCATGAGGAGGATATGTAACCTCCCATACTGTCTGTGGAAAGCCCAGGCACTCTATTTATAGTCATAAAGATTTAGTTTTTTCACAGTCTATAGGAAAATGAAACTTTCTCCCAATGCCTGTGTTGGTCTGAAAATATCCTTTTTTGCCCAAAGGAGAACTCCAGCATTCCAGATCTTATAAAGTGTCCAAAGATCTTGTTGTGTTGATTCTAAATGCTTGATATATTCCCAACTGTCAAGGATTTCTTCTAGCTTTCTTCTTGCAATGTATAATCTCAGACATCGCCCCTGTGAACAAAGGGGCTTTAGGATTATCTCAACTGATGAAAGGCTTCTGAGACTGAGGATAAATTTTCCACATACTGGAAAATGGGCAATGATTGCTGATTGGCCATCCATAAAGATATGGATATTCTACCTAGCCCACATAAAGATATGGATATTCTGAAGACTAAAAAAGTGTTGGGAGCTGACAAGGAAGTCCTGGACCTTCTTCTTTCCACAAGGTATTAATGCCCTATGGGAATGATCTTCCCTCTTTCATTGAAAATAGCCAGACCAGAGTTTTAACTCCTATAATCAATAGGATTAGTCCTTCACCTTCATAAAATGTCTTAGGATTTTCCCTTGTGATTGGGTGTATCAACATTTCCCTTTATTCCTGTGAAGTCAGCCAAT